>JAJOZX010010027.1:0-141612 GCA_023014485.1 Bathynomus jamesi | reverse complement strand
GACTTTTTATTACTTATTATGGTGTACATACATCAAATAAACATTTTTTATTCTTGGTCTTTTTTCGAAAAATGATATCAAAAAATCATAATTTTATTTTTGTTACCCTAAAAAAATGATACATATTTAGAAACTACAGTTAATTTTACATATTTTATCATTTAAGACTTATTATGCTACCACAATTAGCAGCTGAGATATTTACGTTTGAAAATTATTGGTTTTTTCATTTGGCCAAAATTTGGTCAAGCCATAAAATTTGACCAACTTGACCAATTTTCAAAAAACTTAGATATTTGTAATTTGGACAAAAACCAACCCTCACACCAAGTTTCATGAATTTTGGAGATGGTGGAGTGTACAAGTACATTTGGCACTTTCATTTGTCTATTTGTCCTGGAATTACCCTTAGGTATTATTAGGAGGAATGTCAGTTATAAGAGTAGGGAAGTCAGCTGTAAATTATATAATTCTTATGTTAAGCTTCATTTAGAATACTGCATTCAAGCTTGGTCTCCTCACCTTCGACATGATATTGATATGCTTAAAGGTGTGCAACGTAGGACAACCAAGCTTATCCCTAACCAAGATGATTGGAATAAAGTGATAGATTAAAGGAATTAGGTATGTTTAGTTTTGAGAGACGTTGTATGAGGGGAGATGTTTCAAAATGTTTTCAGGTTTGGACAATTTAGATGTATATAACTTTTTCTCACTAGATACTGATGGGATACCTCATGGGCATGATAAGAAAATTAGAAAACAGACTTGTAGACAATCAATGAAAATACTACTTCAGTTATAGTAGTAGATTTTTGGAATGACTTGCCGTATAATGTGATAAACAGTAGCTCAATTAGGTAATTTTAAGAAAAATTTACATACTTTCATGAGTGAGAGAGAGTTTATTATTGTTGTTATTGGTTAGGCAATCAGCCCAGCCTGATCAAGCAAGCCAGCAGCACGCAGGTAACCAATCACCCTCTCCGGAGTGAACTAGAGGTTCAGCACACTAGTGATGTGTTGTGTTGTATGTTGTGCTAGAGTGGTAGTCTGTCATAATGTGTTCAATTGTTTGTGGTGTGTCCTGGCACAGGTGGCAGGTGTCGTCTGTGGAGTTGTCTAGTCTGTGTTTATATGTCTAAGTTGGGGTGATGTCCACATCAGAATCATGCTAAGTTAACTCTATCTGATCTGCTCAGGCTGATCTCTGACCTGTTAATGGGTAGCGGCTTCACACCTAGGACCACATTCAGACCAAGTCATGTCAGTGCTTCGTGGGTTAGGTGTGTGTGTGTGTGTGTGTTTTCTGTACTGTGAGATGTCTGTGGGGTGTGGTATGGCATGGAGTATTTGGTTATAATGTCTCTCGGGTGTTACCTTAATGGTGCGAGGTGTCAGTGCATGATTGTACATTAGGGTGGATCAATTTTACATTTTTTTCGATTTCCATATTCTAATACAGACAAAAACTTGCGCATGCATGAGAAAATAGCCTCTGCAAAATCTTAGCTTAATAGGTAATCATCTTCTGCCCCCGGCAGAGCGATGAAAATCATATTTTAGTAGTCAAAAACGTATTTTTAAACCGTAGCCTAGAGTCATAAAATTTTGCGTGTGTGTTATTTCATGCCTAAGCAACGATATAAATGCTATGGGAAATATATAAATGCATTATTTAAGACAAAGAGCCGATCTGAAAATATGTATATTATACATATTTTCAGATTGGCTCTTTGTCTTAAATAATGCATTTATATACAGGGGTTGGACAAAATAATATGAACACCTTGATAAATGGCAGTTTTTATTCTTAATATGGAGTTGGTCCTCCTTTAGCGGCAATAACAGCTGCAATGCGTCGGGGAATTGATTCATACAGCTTTTGGACAGTGGCTAGAGGAATCCTGAGCCATTCTTCGAGCAAACCCTGCTCCAGTTCCTCCAAAGACGCCGGCGGTGGGAATCGGCTTCTGACCTGCTGCTCCAACTAACACCACAGATGCTCGATAATGTTAAGATCCGGGGATTATGGAGACCAATCCAAGCGTTCTACTTCACTAACATGCTCTTCAAACCAGTTTTTAACGACCCCAGCGGTGTGGATTGGTGCATTATCATCCTGGAAGACAGCGCCGCCATTGGGAAACAGCGTTTGGACCATGGGATGGACCTGGTTAGCCAATATTGACAGATAGACCTGGGCGTTAACCCTACCATGCAGTACTACAGCTGAGCCAAGAGTATTCCACGATATTGCTGCCCAAACCATCACAGATCCGCCTCCATGCTTAACTGTTGGGGTCAGGCAGTCGGGGTCATAAGCATCTTTAGGCTGTCTCCAGACGTAAACTCGACCGGAACATGGAAATATCGTAAAGGAGGATTCATCGGAGTAGACTACATTCTTCCACCGGTCCATTGACCAATTCTTATGGTCATTACACCATTTTCTGCGCCGCTCAATGTTGATGTGCGAAAGGAAGGGTTTGGCAATTGCAGCCCTCCCATGGTATCCAGCTCCATGGAGCTCGCGACATACAGTTCTGGTCGATACCGGGCTTGCAAGATGCTGGTTAAGCTCTGCAGTCACTTTTGGAGCTGTGGTCTTATGGTTCTTTGTCACAATGCACTTTAGCACCCGGCGGTCTCGATCACACAGCTTCTTCTTGCGTCCACTATTGCATTTGTCGGTGCTTGTCTTTCCATGGTTTTGGTATGCAGACATGACCATAGAGACAGTTCCTCTGGATACATTGAACATCTGAGCGGTTTTCATCACCGATGCACCAGCCATCCGCGCTCCGACAATTTGCCCTCTTTGGAAGTCTGACAGGTCTTTCATACGCTAATTCATAATTCACTCAGATCTGTAAAAACAACGTGAGGGTTATAACATGACGTATACACTCTGTTATGCATTTAAATAGGTTTGCCAGTCATTTGACCGTTTACTTTGTGTCTGAGCAGTCCGTAAAGATAACCGGTGAAATCGGCGGGTGTTCATATTATTTTGTCTAACCCCTGTATGTCCCATAGCATTTATATCGTTGCTTAGGCATGAAATAACACACACGCAAAATTTTATGACTCTAGGCTAGGGTTTAAAAATACGTTTTTGACTACTAAAATATGATTTTCATCGCTCTGCCAGGGCAGAAGATGATTACCTATTAAGCTAAGATTTTGCAGAGGCTATTTTCTCATGCATGCGCAAGTTTTTGTCTCTATTAAATATGGAAATCGAAAAAAATGTAAAATCGATCCACCCTATTGTACATGTACTGGCAAGGGTGTTGTGGGTTAGGTGTCATTGCTGCCACAAATTGTGTTCCCTTCATGTCTAAATGTTCCCTAACTTTCAGTATTTTTGTTTCTCTGTGCAGGTGTTCTATTGGTGTTGTTTGAGTACATCCTGTAATGATATGAAGTGCATTGTTTTGTATTGTCTGTAAGGTGTTCATGTGTGTGCGAGATAATGGGTGCCCAGCATGGGCTAGCATAGTCCATAACTGAGTGAATATATTGTTTGTATACGAGTGATGTTGTTTCCTACTGGTGTCCAAAGTTTGTGCCTGTTAGTACCCTAAGCGTGTTAAGTCTTTATATACATTTGTTTTTAATGTCCTGAATGTGGTTTGCAAAAGATAATGATGTGTTGTATGTGACACCAAGTATTTTGGTCCTGAGTGTGTGTGGAATGTTGGTGTTTAGTGTAAGCTATGCAGTTACCTGGTGTTCTTTTGTGTTGATTGTAAGCAAGGTGATGGTTGATTTTGTGGGTGCTACTTTGAGTGTATTGTGTGAGAGCCAGTCTTGTATACTGTTTATATATGTTTGTAGGTTATTTGTAGCAGTGTCGATGTTGTTGTGGGTGGATGTTAGAGTGGTCATCTGCACCTGATAAGGTAAGCTTGTTATCTATGGGTCTTGGAATGTCATGCATGTATAAGTTGAACAGTGTTGGTGAGAGAACAGAGCTTTGAGGGACCCCATTCGGAAAAAGCTTGTTTTTGGATGACTTGCCATTAAATGTGACATGCGAGTATCTTCCTAAAAGATAGTTGCTCAGCCACCTTTTGATGTTATTGTGCATGTTTGTGTTGAGTATTTTGTTTACGAGACAGAAGCTTGGGATAGTATCAAATGCTTTACTAATGTCTATTGTTGCTAATAGTGTACATTGAGCTGGTCATCTGGAATTGATGCCATCCATGATGTGCTGTGTGAGGTTAGTGAGTAATGTCGTGGTTGAGTGGTGAGGTCTGAATCCATGTTGAGTAAGCGATAGTGGTTGTGTGGGGGTTTGTGATTTGTAAGATTAGTCTTTCTGTTACTTTGGAAGGTGGGCATAGTAAAGTAATGGGTCTATAGGAAGCTGGTTCTGTTGGATTTTTGTTTGGTTTGAGTAGTGTAATAATTTTACCTTGTTTCCATATGTCAGAAATAATACAGTGTTGGTATGAATATGTGCTGATATTTGTGTGAGTTAGTATTCCCTGTGGGCCCAAGTGTTTAAGGTTTATGTTAGATATGTTCTCTGGTCCAGTAGCCTTCAAATTCTTGATGTTTTTGATGATCTTGGTGGTCTGGTATGTATTGAAGGGTGTAATGGTCATGTTGAGTCTGTAGGTTTTCTTGTGTCTGGCTGTTTGTCTGTGTGTGTTTCTGGTTGTTGTCTCTGTTTAACTGACTTATCTTTGCATAGTGATTAACTAGAATGTTAGCTTGTTGTGTGTATGTTGGGATATTATTTTGGCTGCAGCAGATAGCCGCATGTGAGGTGTGAATACCGCTCTTAGAGTGGGTAATATTGTTTATAGTCTTGTATAGCCTGGATGTATCTGTGGAGTGGTTTAGTGTTATGAATTCCCTAAATGTTTGTTTTTCTTTGAGTTTGTTGTTTATTTCTGTGTTGAGCTGTTGTCTCTGCTGTTTTATGGCTTCTGTGTGTGGTGTTTGTGTTATGTTTGAGGTTGTTATGTTGCCTTATGAGGTGGGCTATTTCTCTAGTGTAATTTGGGTTGTATTTCCTAATTTTGCCCTTTGGTATGTATTTGTTTGCATTATTGATGATCTGATTAAATGGGAGTGTTGTATTAATGTTTAATGATGGGTGTGCTGTTTGATGTGGTGAATTGTTCCTCAATCTGTATTTTGAACTATTCCCAATCAGCTTTCTTGTAATTTCTATAAGTGAGCCTAAGGCTGTTGGGGCAGAGTGTAGAATGTGTTGTAATGATGATGAGCAGGTGGTCTGATGACAGTTGTTTTTCTGTTCTCCAGTGTGTGTGTTGCTAGTGAGGGGGAACAGAACATTGTGTCTGGGGAGGAGTTTGAGATCCTGCTTGATGTGGTATGTGTATGTTCTTCTGTATTATTAAGAATGAAGAGGCTGTTTAGTTGTGTGGCTATATTGGCACCTCTAGTGTTGCTTTGGTTGTGCAGGTACCAACTAGTGTCTTTAGCATTGAAGTCTCCTCCTAAGATGACATTAGTGAGAGGCCAGATTGTGTAACTGTGGATTGTAATTGGCTGGAACCCAAGGTAAACTATCTGGTGGGATGTAAATGTTGAGTGTGGTGTTATGTTTTGCGTGTGTTTTAATGTTACCTACCTATATTTCTATCGTGTAATCTGCTTAGATTGTGTTTGTAATATTTTGGGTGGCATCAGTGTAGCTAATGATTTTACATATGTAAGTGATGAGTCCACTCCCATGACAATCTTGATGGATCCCCATGAAGTCAGGGATGGTGGGTGTTTTGTGTGTGCATTTTAGTTTTGTTTCTTATATAAGTGCTATGTGAATTTTTTGTTTGTGTACAAATTCCCTAAGCTGCATGATTTTGTTTGTGAGGCCATCTATGTTGTATTGTAATATGTTAATATTATGCTTCTGTATGTGTCTCATGGTCCTATTGTGTCTATGTCTTTGTGTATGGTGACATGTGTAAGTTGAAGTGGGGCCGGGATTAGTCTTAATGTTGCTGGAGAGCAAGAGTAGTCCAGGAGGCACACAATTGCTCCCATAAATGAAAAAAAATAGCACGCTGGTATAGGTCCAGCCCTGGGAGCTGATCAGCACTCTGACCATGCCACGCAACAGGCCATTGACTGCCAGTCTGGCCAACCATAGACAGCCCACTGCACAGAGATTTGAGGAAGTTTGGCCACCAGCACATTGATGTTTCAGTTTGACTGACTCCTCTTCACATTGAGGTGTCCCACACTGGAGGATATGGTCAATTTTTTATTGTCACTGGACAGTGTTTTTCTGGTGTATTTTTAGGTGATTCAAATGATTTTGACCATTGTTTCTATTGCAAATCACTCTTTTTTGAGTTAGCATGATTTTCTTTAGTCTTAACAAAAATATCATGACTAAACCTAACCAATCATCAAGGGCATACAGTTGACCTAACCGGGCATTCAATTAATCTAACCGGATATTTAGTTGACCTAACCAGGCACTCAATGAACCTAACAAGTCAAAATCATTCAAATCACCTAAAAACACAAAAAAAACACTTTTTGTAGTAAGTGAGAGTACAGCCTCCACACACTGATGCCATGGCTAAAGTGAGCTATTCAAATTCAAATCAAGCCCAGCATGAGGGTGGTTCAATTTTATTGGCTAAGACAATGATGCCATTTGTGATTGGTTAAATCAAAATCAGTGGTGCATGCACAGTTACATTTCCTCAAGAAACACACACACACAAACAAATGAGACAGACAGAGAAGACAGTTTTGGACTTAGAAAAATTCTTGGATATATACTATCAATTTTATCTATGGATATCTCAGTAATCAGTCATCTGCTGAGGAAACTCATAGAAGAAAAGTTTTAGAATTGTCTGAAGTATGGATTGCCAAGAAAAAAAATTAAAGGACACTATCCAGCAACTATCAAAAAATGACCGAGGATACAGCCACTGTTAGAAGCTTCCTCATCAGCTGCTAACTGTCGACATACATTGAGGTTTTTAGCTCCTTCCTATCAGTTTCTTATTATCTTTGGTCAAAATGTGCTGTTTAATACTGTCATTTCTTTTTGTACCTTATTTTCTTTATTAATTTGTCCAACAAATTGGGATTGGAAATATATAATGAAATTATTTCCAGTTGTCCTTCAAATGTTTTGATAGGTTCTTTTAGGATTTTCTTTCAATCAAGAATAAAGAGAATAAAATTCTTTACTAAATTTTGCTTTATTCTTTCTCTCTCTTTATGAAAAATATCTCGGATATAGTTGTTTTTGGATGATAAACACTTCTTGTTCTTGTTAACTGAGAGATAGTTTGTAGATTGTATACAGTGTATATTCTTTGCTTCATTTATATAGGCTACTATGGTGGTAGTAAATAGTTGTATATTAATTAGCTGACTTGAGTTTAACATCTTACAAGATTTTATTATTATTAAAAAAATGTAGCTCACGACTTCAATTACCTTGATAAGACCAAGTGGCTTAATGTTTTTCAAATGTAATGTAATCCAAGTCCACAAGACTATTACTGCTATTAAATTCCCTGAATGCCCCTCTCTTATTTATAATCATTTTAGCTATTTCCATATTCCACCACAAAGGTTTCCTAATCTTGTTATTCCTAACAGTTCTGAAAAGAATAGCTACACCTACATTGTATTTGGACTTCTAAAATTTCTTTAAATCTAGACCATATCTCAGTAGCATTTTTTTTTCTCAAATTTATTATCCCACTTCACTGAGTCTAATAACTCTCTAAATCTATGGTAGAATCACAGTTTAGCATTATAAAAATTTTTTTTTTGCTAATATCCTATTTTGGCATCCCAAATTATTCAACCAAACAGTTAGGTCAACTATACACCCTTGATGATTGGTTAGGTCATGATATTTTCTATTTTCGTTAAAACTAAGAAAAATATCATTATATTGTGGTATTTTTGTTAAAACTAATGAAATATCATGACTTAACCTAACCAATCATCAAAGGTATACACTTGACCTAACCAGGCATTCAATTAACCTAATTCACACAAATAAGTAATATGAAAGTGTTGGAGTGCCATTTATTTTGGTTGGTTGAATAATTTAGGATATGGTAATAAAAACCCACTCTAATTGAGTTTATTTCCACAACAGTTTCAATGCCTACTAGCATCCTCTTCGGGTGGATACAGAAAAATGATTCATTTTTCTGTATCCACCCGAAGAGGATGCCAGTGGGCATCGAAACTGTTGTGGAAATAAACTCTATTTGAGTGGGTTTTTACCACCATATTTTGACCTTCACATAGAAAAAAAGTTGTTTTTTTTTAATTTGGGATACCAAAATAGAATATTCGTAAAAAAAATTTTTTTGATGCTAAACTGTGATTCTACCAAATCTACTATAGTCACCCTTTGAGAAGCAAGGGACTAGATGGTTATTACTGGTATTGACTAAATCCCTATTTAATTCTATCTTAAAACACATGATCCAATCGTCACTATTTCCTAATGACTCTCCTACTGCAAGTTCCCTCAAGTTCATGATCATTGGAAAGAACCAGATCTAAGATTACTTGATCCCTAGTTGGTTTGTCTACAAATTGCGTTGAAAAACACTCATTATAGCAGTCAATGAAGAAGTTACTTTCCCTATTATTTCATTCTAAAAGGCTCCAGTCTATGAGGCAGGTTGAACTCTCCCACAATTAATGTTCTTTACTTACTTACTCACTTTTAGCACAACCTTTTATTTCTTGAACCATACTGTCATCAACTTCCTGTATTTGGTTTGGAAGTCTATAAAATGCACCTATACCTTATTACATTGATACATAGCCTATTATAATTTTACGAGGAAGTTGGCTTATTACAATCTTCCTGTAGATAATTTTCTTATTTTTTTATATTTTATTTCTGTTTAAGATGCTGCAACCCTGCTGGAATATTGGCACCAAGACTAAAAAGGAAATGAAAAAGACCTCTACCACTTCAATTGTAGGGTTCCACTCAACACATAAGATGGAAAAGAAAAAGGAACCTGTTAGTAAAAGAGTAATACTATAGCTACTACAAAAGGACTATCAAACAATAAACACCTAGATCAGGTTAGATAAATTGGCTTTCTTTAAGAAGGTCAAAAGTAAGGATGATGGAAATTCATTTCCCAAAACACTTTCATAAGAAAAACAAATTCCTTTGCCATTACAATAGTTAATCAAATCAGTTCTAAGAAAATTACAAGTAGGGCAATGAATGACCGCATGTTCTGGGGTGAGTTGAACATTACAAGTACCACACCTTTTAAATAAAGTTGCATAAAAAAAAATGCCCATGGGACAGTTCAGAGCAATTCAACCTAAGCCTGGTCAATATGACATCATTCCTGCAATTCTTTTCTGGCATCCTTTTCCAAAGGACAGGTTCCATCTGAGGAAGGAGTCCATTGTATCTGGACCATTCCTGTTGCCACTCAGAGAATGAAATGTGAAATGGGCTTCATAAATTCATCAACAGAGTAAGGGATGGTCTGAACTTCATCAAGACTACAAGCCATGCGTGCTGCTTCATCAACAGTATCATTCCCCCGGATACCAACATGACCAGGAGTCCATAAAAAGATAGAGATTATACTGATTGAGTAATTCAATAATCTGAATGACTATATGATGCCCAGAAGAGGACTGTATAGCTTTCAGGGAAGAAAGGGAGTCAGAACAAACAAACAAACTTAGTAAGGTCTGAGTTGTGACAAATATATATTAAAGCCTGTAGTATAGCATACAATTCTGCAGTAAATATAGAACAGTGCTCTGGAAGGCAAAAACCCTTAATCACCCCATCCCAAAGGAATGCACATCCAGTGCCACTTTCTGATTTAGATCCATCAGTATATACAGGTAAGTACCCTCTTTCTTTGTAAGTTTCTACCCTTTCCAGAAAACTTCTCTGGAGCACATTTGCAAAAGCCAATTTGTTGTTAGTGGTATGAATAGAAAAGTCAAAACTCACTGTTACAGGGTGATAAATTAAATAGGAACTTTGCTGAGATGCAATCAAATCAAAAGTTAAACCCACTTCGTGAATAAAATCCTTGATCCAGCCACTAAAAGGTATTGGGTATGGGTATAATCTATAAAATTGAAAATTATAAAATCTATTAATACAAGTTTTAGTTGGGTGTGAATCAAACCTTAACATTTTAGTAGCATACCTAGCACCTAACAGTTTCCTTCTATAATGCAAGGGCATAATGTTTGCTTCAGCTTCTAAATAATCAACTCTTGCGCATTTGAGAGCTCCCAAAGCCAGTCTAATACATTTATACTGTATTCTATCTAGCTTCAGTAAATTTGTTTTAGAACAGGTATGGTATAAAAAACACCATAGTCTAATTTACTACGTACCAAGGATTTATATAACAACAAAGTTGATCTACTTAAACCCCAAACTGAATTAGAAAAAAATTTTAATATAGAAATAGCTTTCACACAAACTTCCTCCAGGTATTGAATATGCTTAGACTGAGTCAAACCCTGATCCAAAACTATTCCCAGATATCTATAACTTGAAACATACTGAACAGGATTTCCTGATAAATATAATGTTAAATCACCATTCCTCAATGGTCTCTGAGAAAATCAAACATTTTGATTTGGAAGATGAAAATTTTAAGCCCCATTCCTCTGACCATTCACTAATATGATTTAGGACACCTTGCATCACATATGTCAGAAAATTCAAATCATCCCCAACCACCCACAAGGCACAGTCATCAGCATATATGGAATAACTGACACAGTCATTGATTCCTTCAAATAAATCGTTAATCATCAAGGAAAATAGTGTTGGACTTAAGATACTTCCCTGTGGGAGGCCAATTTCAACATTAAAGCTATTGGAAATGTGATTTCCAACTAAAACTCTAATACGGCAGTTAGAAATAAAATTTTGGATAAATCTTGGAAGATGGCCTTTTAACCCAGATTTATACAGTTTTTGAAGTAAACCATGATGCCAGACTATCATAAGTAGTGATGTTAAAAAACGTTTTTTTTTGTTTTTTTTTTTTTTTTAATAATTAATATAGATATTGCCAATTTAATTATAAGGTATACTTTTGCAATGATATATATTATAAAAATAAATAAATAAATAATAAAATAGGCCATATGGTACCAGTATAGAATGTCCTTTTCAGCCTCTTTCTTGCACTGAAAATCTTGTATCTTGAGATCCGTTAAACTTGCGAGAACACTGGCTGGGAGCTGACTGCCCATTGTCCAACCTTTCGAGGACTCTCCCATCCATGCCTCGGATTTTGAATCTCCCACTTAACTATCCTTTAGACCCGCGATGACATATTCCCCCCCCCCCCCCCCGAGACCATCCATAATCCATATATATATATACATACACAGTGGTGTAGTGCTGTGGGAACGCGTGGGAACGGCGTTCCCTTACTTTTTTTGGTAGACGGAACGGTGTTCCCTCACTATTCGAATAAATCCGAACTTACAAATCTCTAACGTCATGAAATTTTAATTCCCACCCCTAGAAGAAATATGAGAAAGAATCATTAACTGCTTCATTTCTTTTAGCTTCGACTGAGGCAATGCTAACCTATAAAGATCTGGTGAAACAGTCACCACAGCGTACCAGTTAACTTTTTTTTAGTTAATCATTCCAGTTGTTAGCTATTTTTATTGATCATACTGGATGTTGTATATCTAATGACACTGGAAATACTGCATCTTCAACCTTGGAATATATCCTAATATCCAGTGCATATGACCTCAAAATATCCCTGAAATTGGTCAGATTTCAAAAGATTTCCTGGGGGGCTTACAGTGCCCCCAGACCCCTAGCTGTATGGGCTTGCCGCGCTTACCATTGTCCCCCGCGCATCTGAGTAACACTTTCAAAATGCGTTCCCTCACTTCTTTATTTAGCACTACACCACTGCACATACACCCACATACATATATACCAATATATACATAAATACTTATATACACATATTTATATCTATTATATACCCATACATCCAGAATTCCAGATACATACGCACACATACATATATACCTACACAAACTCATACACCTCTATTTCGCCCTTTCATTACCTCTGAGATCATTTAGCACATACAGTAATATCCATACAGCCAAAAGAAACCAATTAAGCACAGACAGAGCAGCAAAGCTAGTATTTATATCCCAAAATGCAAAATTCCAAGAAAGTGGTGCTACATTGGCTTCGTCAACATCCAAATCTGCAATAAGTACCAGTACCTGTGATATTGAAACTATATGCTCTAATCAATATAGTGATAATGATTCTTCATTGGAAATAAATCAGATAATGAAAGTTAAACAGCATTAGGTTAACACAAAGGTTAAAGAAAGAGATGAATATTTTTATTTTTCTATTTGGAATACACACACACACACACACATATATATATATATATATATATATATATATATATATATATATATATATACACACACACACTGGTATTCTTGCCAATCACAATTATATATATTGTTTTATACCAGTATTATGTATTTTTTATTATGTATATTATACCAGTACCTGTGATATTGAAACTAGCATATATGCTCTACCCAATCTAGTGATGATTCTTCCATGGAAATGAAGGTTAAACAACATTAGGTTAACAAAAAGGTTCAAAAAAAGGTGAATATTTTCCTTTTCTATCTGGAATATATGTACAGGGTGGGCGGAAAGTAGCTCCCTAATTTAAATTACATATAAATTATGTATAAATTGTGATTGTATTGTTATATTGTTATGGTGTGTTCTCTAAAGTGGTACAATTGTAACGGTAATCTTTTTTTCTCTAAAGTGTTCTCTAAAGTGGTACAATTGTAACGTTCATTTTTTTTTTTCATTTCAGATTGAAGGGTAACATGGCTGAGCGTTTAACACTGCAGGAGCGTGCCCAGTTGGCGGCACGGTACGAAGTTTGGCAATCTGTCGTTCGAGTTCAAAGATGGTGGCGGGCCATTCACGGACCACGTGCTCAAGTGGACCCAAAAACAATCAAGAACTGCCACTCGAAGCTCATGACCACGGGGTCTGTGGCAGATGTTCGAAGATGTGGTCGCCCTTCGACATCCAGGGCCCAGGAGACAGTGCAGGCAGTTCAGGAAATGTTCGCACGGAGTCCACGAAAGTCAACTCGCCAGGCAGCTCGGGAAAGTAGACTCTCCCGCTACTCAGTGCGAACTGTGCTGAAGAAGGAGCTGAACTGGCGTGCGTGGAAGCCGCATTACTGCCAATCTCTCTCGGACGAGGACTGCGACATTCGCATGGAGTTCGGGGAAATCATGCTGGCTTGGCATGAAGACTGGCCCCATCTCTTCCGCAACATCCTCTGGAGCGACGAGGCGGTGTTCCACGTCGGAGGCTTTGTCAACCGCCACAATTGCCACTACTGGGCAGGAGAGGATCCCATGGTTACCGCTGAAAAACGGCAGAATCGGTTCAGTGTAACGGTGTGGTGTGGTATGACCTCAGATCAGGTGTGTGCGCAACACCATGAATGCTGAGCGGTACCTTGCTATGTTGCGAAACGAGGTCTGGCCGGTTGTCAGCACATGGGAGAACATCGACGATCTGATATTTATGCAAGATGGCGCCCCTCCGCACTTCGCTCTTGTTGTCCGTGAGTGGCTGGATGCCCACTTCCCTGGGCGTTGGATGGGTCGTCGTGGTCCACATCAATGGCCAGCCAGGAGCCCCGACTTGACACCGTGCGACTTCTTTCTTTGGGGGTGGGTAAAGGAAGAAGTCTACCGCACCAAACTGAGGACATTGGAAGAACTGGAGGACCGAATTTGGGAAGTCATGTCCTCCATCCCGCCGGAGTTCTTGCTAAAGTCAGTGGATGCCATTCCTGGGTGGCTCCAGAAGCTGGTGGAAAGAGTTGGAGCCCACACTGAATTTTAGAGAAAACCTACCATGTATGCCTACCTTTTCATATTATTTCTTCTGAAATAAATGGATAATATACGTATTTTTTTACCAATCCAAAATAGGGAGCTACTTTCCGCCCACCCTGTATATACTGGTACTCTTGCCAATCACAATTATGTATATTGTTTGAAATGAGGAAGAATGTTTTATGTTCTAGTTAAAAAATATATATACATATAAAAATGAGGGTTTGTTTTTCCTTTCTATTATATACTTTTTGCGTGATTCAATTTTTCTAAAAGATGACTATATATACTAGATATAACCGTATAAGCATGGTAGTATAGTAAATTATAGGTAATACTAATATACTTATTAGATTAAAGGAAGAAAAATATGGAATAAGTTTAAAACAATAAAAAACAAAAAAAAAACAGACTATCTTTGTTTTAAACAAAAAAAATGACAAAAAAACAAAAAAAAATAAAAAATGACTCATCACTAATCATAAGCCTTTTCAATATCAAGGAACACAGTCAAGACCAATGTTCCCTCTAAGGTGCGCGCGTGCGCACGCGCACACGCATTGTGAAACCTGCGCACACTAGGGTGTGACCATTGCCCTCCAAAAATCAAAAAATGGTCCTACAATGCTGTTCAAAGTTTTAGTGTTGTGTATTTATCTAGGAAACACCCCTGTAAATTTTCTTGGAGATCGGTGCATGTTTGAGCTAGCACCGTCGTACCAGCAAGTATTGCTATTTCAGCTTAAGAACTTCATAAATGTGAAAATAGCACATTTTATCAGATTTTCATTTCCGGGTCTGGAACACTGACCCACAAATTTTCCACGTATTATTTTATTGCATTTAATTTTAATGATGCTCTTTTCTTTTCCCTTGACAGTGATTTGCTGTTGTGAATAGAGAATTTAATCATGGATACACGGCAAGATGATGAGTATGTCAGAATGTTATTGGGCACCGTACCCCGAGAGAAGAAAAGGAAATAAAGGGCTGCAAACTGCCAACTAATAGGCAGGTCTTACTGTCTGTTAGCAAACCTTCGGGATATGCATTGGGACCAGGCTTTATCTGCCACCATTGACATGTGCTTTTGCATTACCAGAAGGCGAATGTCCCGACCATTACAGGCAGGAACAATATTGGCTGAGTGATTAAAACTTACTATGACAAAGACTACATGATGCTTATGAAAAAGAGCAGTTTCCCAAAGCCGAGGTTGTGACTAAAAGTCAAATCAGCAAGTTAGAACGGTTTGCTGTGTTCACAGTCGCTGTTTATGTCCCATGGTGGATTGTTTGCCCCCATTCCAGCAAGTGCGCCACTGAATGACTTGAATTTGGTCAAAACCTTGGCTGAATTTGCCCCATATGACGCCACAATAGTTGACAAAGCACGTGTGGCACTCGGTACACACACTTGGTACCTAACTGAGGAGTTGGCCCCACTGGCTTTGTTCTCATCCCAAGTACAAGAAAGGACAAAAGAGGAGATGAGGAAGGCCCTTCTTTGCCATGAAGGCACTGAAGTTACTAAGAGAGTGGGGCTCAATCATGGAGGCTATGGAAAGCCATATCTTCCCCCTGTCCCAGAAAGTGGCACTGCCCTGGTGGACCTAATTGGGCCTGACTCAAGCCGGTTCTTCACCATTTTAGGCATGCCCTATCAGTTTCTCCACAGTCCAGCCAGTGAATGGCGGATCATGATGACTACCTGAACATGAAACGGGTTGTGGACAAGCTTCAGGTCATCAATGAGGCTGCAGAGCATGGTGTAAAACTTTGCCATGACTTTCTTAATGTTGCCAGGGATGAGGAGCGCTTTCAAGAAGTCCTTCAAGTAGTTGAAAATGACAGACTCCGCATTCCTAATCAGCGCAAGCGATCATCTGTTTCCGAACAGAAATCATGGTTTCTTGCTCTAGAGAAATAATACCTTGTGAATATATGATAAAACCCCTTAATGTACCATGAGAGAATAAGAATGATTAACTTTTTTGTGTTAGTGATAACAGCTTTTAATTAAGACAGGCAAATGATTTGTGTTAATATCCCTTATGATGGTTGTGTAATCTCATATATAGGCACGTATGCCGTATAAGCAAAATCGCTATTTTTCAAATTGCTGGTGCTCACTCAAATATGCATGAATCTTCAAAAAATTGCACGTGGGTATTTTTTATGTCAATATGCAACACCAAAATTCTGAATAGCATTGTAGGACAAAGTTGGGGCAACTGTCACACCCTAGCGCACACAGCAAAATAAAATGTGCACAGGCTCAAGCGTATCATGAGTCATGACAGTAAATGAAGTAATTTCAAAAATGTACCGTCACACAAGGTCTGACCATTTGCAACAACATACTCTATAGTCGCTCTTTTAAGTATTAACCCTTTCCGCCCGACTTCGCCGACGTCCGCGCAATTACGCAATATGGATTTTTTTTACTCTATGTATTTGCATTTTTTTTCTTTTATACATTAACGCATTGAATATAAACCTTCTCTTTCTTATTTTTGCATAAAAACGAATAGTAATTATCTCATAATTCATAAAAAATAAAATTATTTTTTATTTTATTCCTATTTTGTGAATGGATAAAATCATGTATTAATCTTGATAGTCTATTTTAAATTGCTAAATGCTAAAAATTGTTTTGAGAAATGATAACTAAAATAGTCATTTTCAATTAATGTTATTTTTATTTTATTTCTTTATTTTGTTGAATTTTATTTTATTTGTATTTTTAGAATGGATAAAATGTTTTCTTTTTTAAGAATATATAATATCGTAAACAGTTTTTTAATATCCATTTAATAGTACCGTAATGATCAAGCTATCACCTTATGGAAATAATATTTATTAAGTATTTAATATTTATATATATTTAATTTTGAAGATAATAGCGCTCAGAAAAGTTTGCACAATTTTTCACCATGAATCTAAATGGATGCACAACGAAAATTTCTTGCGCACACGGACTAAAAAAAATTAGAGGGAACATTGGTCAAGACATTCATTTCTTAAAAAAAAGACTCCCTTATATCATTTTCTAATCGAACAAGGCTATCTATTGTTGAAAATCTATGCCTGAACCCACTCTGAAACTGAGACAAAACATTCTTTTCTTCTAAAAATTTCATAAGTCTAAAAGATACCATTTTCTCCATAACTTTACACAGACAACTTGTTAATGCTATAGGCCTAAAAGATGTAGGGTCAGTAGAAGGTCTACCTGGCTTATACAGAGGGATTAAAATACTATCTCTCCAGCAATCTGGGAAGACATCTCATAACCATAAAAAATTATAAAACCTTAGTAAAACTTCTTTATTTTGTGGGGTCATATTAGATAGAAAAGGATATACAATATTATCTCTACCAGGAGCTGTTAGTTTAGTATCCTTAAGAATTCTTTCCAGTTCATATATGGTAAATGGAGAGTTGTAAGTAGTATCACTTGATTCAAAATGAATAGGGACAAACTCAGATTCCACCATATGATAGACAAAAGGTTCAATATAAAAGGAGAGGCTACTGATGTTTGCAAAACTGCTGCCTAAAATCTGGGCAGTCAACTGGATCAGCATATAAAACACCTTTAGACTTTAAAACCAAAGAACCCCTAGATCCCCTATTGGCACTAAAACACTATTTTATTCCAAACCTCACTCACTGTGGAATGTGACGATACAGACTGTACAAAATCACTCCTTGAGTTCCTCTTTGATAGTCTGACAACCCTACGAGCCAATGCTTTTGCTTTTTGATAGATGACCAATGTTTCTTGTATGGGATTACCAACAAAAGCCTAAATGCGCTCTTTTTAACTCCAAGAGCTTCAGCACAGGTATCATTCCATCAGTATTTACTATATTTAAAGTTCACTGTTGATGAAGAGCGGGGAATATATTTAAATGCACAAGCAATGAGTGAGTGTTATATTACAACAATTTTCATCAGCACTTATACAAAAATCAACTGGAGGAAGTGTGTGTGTGGCTTCAAAGGTTAATAAAGAACTACCTATTTTCCATTTTGGCCTCTTAAAAACCAACAACTCCTCAAAAGTGTCAAGAATAATAGGGAAATGATCACTGTCATATAAGTCTGGTAACACAGCCCAAGATAGTTGCTGAAATAAACCAGAAGAGGCAACTGTTAAATCAATGCTTGAAAAGTGTCCCCTAAATTCAGCACAATAAGTTGGGACTGGAGAGTTCAAAACAAATAAATCTAGATCAGTAAATAGTTCTGCCAGTAAGTTACCCTTAATACAACTATTTTGTGAACCCCAAGAGACATGATGGCTATTGAAATCTACCATCAGTAGGACTGGTTGTGGCACTTTCAAGAGGACATACTCAAATTCCTTTCTTGTAAAATTCAGATGTGGAGGTAGATAAATGGAACAGACAGTAAAAGACACTGACCTAAGGTGAATTCTGGCTGCCACAATCTCAAACTCTGAACAAATTTCAACAGGAGAAAAAGGGATGGAGTTGTGTATCCCTAGAACAGTGGTCGGCAAACTTTTTTGGGTATTACCCCAAAATATATTTGAGGACGTAATCAGGATGTAAATTCATAATATTCTAAAATTTAGAATAACACCACATTTATGTAACAAAATAAACTAAAAATATATGAAAAAAAAAATAGCACAAAGTCTCTCTCATACTGCACGCATTACCCCCAAAAGTTTTAAATTTACCCCATTTAGGTAATTTACCCCTCTTCCCCGACCACTGCCCTAGAAGGACACCACCACCCTGCCTAGTCCTATCTTTACGAATGCAAGTATATCCCTTCAATCCAATAGTAGCATTGTGACAAAGATAAATTTCTTGCAAAGCAAGGATAGTAGGTTTGTGATCACTTAAGGTCTGAAGGAATGGATATCTTTTATGAAAGCCCCCTCAAATTCCACTGACATAACTTAAACATGATGAATAAAGTGGTAAAAAGAAATTAATCTCCAAAGAGAATCCTAAAACCATCCCTACTATCTATTTGACTCTTTGGTATTCCTTGTTTCCCAAGCATGAGGGCCAATTTAGTAACAAATGCCTTAGGTTGAAGATTCAATTTAGAAAGTTTCTTGTATTCATTGATTATATCCCAAATAGAAAAGTTTGGGATGTCATTGGATGAGCTGAGTAAACTCTTTATTGGAGAAATGGTAGTCTCAGAAGTAGTATTACTGGCTAGATACAATTCACACTGAGTTCCAACTGATACATATGTAAGAGATTTAGACAAATTCTAGGTACCTACTTGAGCATAAGATGCAGAGGAGATCTGAGGGGATAACTGAGAAAAGTACTTACATCTAGCTTCAGGAAAAGAAATTATCATCAATTTTGATATGAATAATCTCACTCTCTCTGATCCAATGGGGACACTGTCGAGAATTAACTAAATGAGAAGCTTCACAATTAATACAAGAAACATCTCTATCAGATAATGCACAGGTCTCTTCTCTTTATCATAATCTTGTCCACATTTAAGACATCTGTTACTATTTGTGCAGGTTCTTGTCCCATGTCTGTATCTCCAACACTTAAAATAAAATAAAGGATTAGGGTAATACTGCTTGACATCATATGCTAAATATCCATAGAATAGTTTACTAGGAAGAGTAGTCCCACCAAAAGTACATACTAAAAGAGAAGTAGGAATCTTCTCTCGACCTTTATTTAACCGTTTTATACCAAGGACAGAATTGGTAGAAGACTCTTAATTCAGTCAAAATTTCATCAGTTGATAAATTAAGGAGTTCCAGGGCAAAAATAATACCCTGAATTTTATTCAAATTATAAGCAATCTTAGCCTCAACTTCATAAAGACGATTTATAATTGATTTGGTATCCAAAAGAGCCTGAGTATCTTGAGTTGATGGTATTCACGAGTAATGAGCCAGACCTACAATATGTGACAGATTTCACTGGTCCACCACAAATAAGCTCTATAGACTTCCTAACACCAAAAGGACTAAGTTTGGTTAAGGGAACTGACAAATCTTTGCTATTCAAATAAATATAAGATACATGCTCAATAGGAATATTAGGTCCAGGACTATTGGTAGCAGGTCTAGCGGGAGATATAGGACAATTCAAGGGTTGAGTAAGACTAGAAGGTTCCTGAGTATTGAATCTTTGAGCAACTTCATTGGAACTTTTCTTACAAAAAGAAGTGATAGCATGGTCAGTTTGTTTAATGATCTTACTCAGATCCATCAAGTCATCACTGCGAGCTGACTCAAGGGTAAGAACATAAGAAATTTTTATAGTGGGCACACTAGGGGCCACTTTGGCCCATTGAGGTGGCTCCACTATGTAAAAACTGCCTGTACATTGGCAATAACCAATTTTTACAAACTAATTAAGTATCAATTTAAAACTAATTAATTATCAATTTAAAACTAAAGATAGAATCTCTGGATCCAGAGGATCAAAGTCATAATAGGCTACTATCCACAAATATGTTACACACTATATCTATTTATAACTGACATGCAAATATATCAGATCCAAAGAATCCAGTCAATTTCATTATGGTACCCATCAATACCAGTACTGTGCCAACCAAAAATAAGTCACGGTCCATATCAATTGCGGACCAAGTCACAATTTACATCCATATACATTACAATATATATACTTAGGAGGAAAAGTGTAGGTGTGGCTGTAAAGACTGTACAGTAATGTAGAAATGTGTGTGTACCCATTTTGGGTCTCCCATTTAAAGGTGTTTGTGGGGCAAGTGAAGATCATGAATTTTTCAATATCTCGCAGTACTATGGGGGGCACTTCTCGGCAGAGGAATCTCTTTAAATAGGGTGTGTAAGGACAGAGTATCCCCTAACCCAAGATGCTGCCTCCCTATATGGGTAATTCTACGAGAAATAGACAAATGAAGTACATGGTAACCTCTTCAAAATTCATGAAACTTGGTGTGAGGGTTGGTTTAGGTCCAAATTACAAATTTCTGAATTTTTTTGAAAATTGGTCAAGTTGGTCAAATTTTATGGCTTGGCCAAATTTTGGTCAAATGAAAAACCAATAATTTTCAAACATAAATATCTCAGCTCCTAATTGTGGTAGTGTAGTAAGTCTTAAATGATAAAATATGTAAAATTAACTGTAGTTTCTAAATATGTATCATTTTTTTAGGGTAACAAAAATAAAATTACGATTTTTTGGAAAAAGTTTTTTTTTTTTTTTGCAATTTGGCAGTGAAGATATCATTTTTCGAAAAAAAGACCAAGAATAAAAAATGTTTATTTAATGTATGTACACCATAATAAGTAATAAAAAGTCAGCTTATCGATGATTATTATGAAAAAAAATGACAAAAAAAATCCTCCAAATTTTAACAATTTTTTGCTTTCTTTCCAGATTTTCAGTATACGGTATACCTAATTTTCTAGTATACGTAAATTTACCTAACCCTTAAAATGCCTCAAAACACAAACTTTTGTTGCGATCCTATGAAAAAACACAAGAAGAATTTTCTGTAACATCAAAAAAGTAAACTCTGCCATGACAGCTGCAAGCTATGGAATTTTGGAAGAAAATCAATTACTATGCAGCAATTGCTATGTCACAATTAAAAAGAAGCCAATTGTATTAGAACATGTTCAACGTTCATCCAGAGAGCCGGAACCTGCACCAATACCTGAGCCAGACATACTTAACGAATGTATGGAGCGAAGCAGTAGCAATTCCACGAATCCACCACCATTGGAAGAATTTGTCGTTCAAGACAGGCAATTCAATAAAGATTTGCTCAGCGACAATATTTTACCTTTATTTGATGAAAGCCCTATTAAAACAGGTAATAAAACAATAGAGACTCCATTCAGGACATTTGTTTCTTAATGCCAAATTTGTAGTTTTCTGTTTTTAAATATTAGCATCAGCACTTGAATACATATATACAAAATACTTGATATTTGATTATTTCACGCAACCTAAATTTATGAATTTGTTTTACAGCTGGATTGAAGCTGGGACAAAAACAGATAAAGGCTTCTACGAAATTCAGATCGACAACGGAAAAGGTTAAACGAAGTTTTGAAGCTGCTTATGGGGCTCCTATTGACTATTCTGAAGCTGGTCCATCCAAAAAAAAGTTGTTTGGAAGATGATTTAAAGAGGCAAGACTACTTTTCAGACATAGTTATTGAAATTTGACATTTTAAATTAAATTTAATACAGTCATCGAAGTATATACTAAATTAAGTTTTATCTGTTTACATTTTTATAATCGGACAATATAATACATATACATATATTTTATGAAAAGTTTAATTAAAAATATACTAATTAAACTTAATGTCAAATACACTTTATTTCAGGTATCAAAAGGTTATGGAAGAATTAAAGGAGAAATTTCAAGCAAGTAACGATCGCAATCTTAGGTTACAAATACTATCATTGTATCCCTATCCCATTGAAAAAACTGCTGACTTCTTTGGACCAACAAAGTATATGGTGCGTAAGAGCCGCAATCTTCAAAAACAGTTTGGGATTCTTCCCTAACATGACAAAAGGGAAGGTCATCACAGCTGAAATGAAAAAAAATCATTCGGGAGTTTTATGAAAATGACGAATATAGTAGGATGTGCCCGGGAATCAAAGATTATAAGTTTGCAATAAATGAAGAGGGTGAAAAAAAAAAAAAAAAAAAAAAAAAAAAAGACTGGTATTGTGTAACTTGAAAGTTATATGCTGAATATGCAAAAAATGATGAAAATCCCAAAATAGGCTTTAGTACCTTTGCTCATCTTTGACCATCTGGTGCAGCGTGCTTGCGGGACAAAGCGGAACTCACAGTGTCTGCGTATGTACGCATCACCAAAATCCGAAACTACAAATATCAGCATTAGGCATTAAAGATTTAGACTACAAAACATTAATGTCTTTATCCGTCTGCGGCATGGACAATGAAGATTGTATGATGCACCGATGCAAAAGATGCCCGCGAGAGGTCGGAATAAAAAATTATTTGGAAAGTTTGGACTTCATAACGATGGAAGAGAGAAAATATAAACAATGGGTATCCACTGTCCATCGATCACTGTATGTTAAAAGATATCACTGAAACTCCAGAGGAATACGTGGAATCACTCCAAAAAAATTGCACAACTGACAAGACACCACTTCACGAATAAATGTCAGTCGAGTTACTTCAAAAATCTAAAAGAAACTCTGCCCTAAAATGAAGGTGTTTTGGTGGGCAATTTCGCGGAAAACTTCTCATTCATCGTACAAGATTGTGCCCAGGGGTTTCATTGGGAGAACTCGCAATGTACAGTGCACCCATTCATTTATTATTCCAAAAACAATGCAGGAAAACTAATTTGCAAAAGTTACTGCTTCGTTTCAAACTGTCGCAGGCGTGATACAATTCTGGTTCATAGTTTTCTCAAAAAATTAATCCTGTGCATCCAACAAAATTCAAACCTAACTGAAATTCATTATTTCACAGATGGATGCGCAGTTCAGTATAAGAATAAAACAAATTTTCTAAATTTATGCCATCATTTCGAAGACTTCAAAATTCATGCTGAGTGGAATTTTTTCGCAACATCCCACGGGAAGAATGCCTGCGATGGTATTGGCGGAACGGTAAAAAGAGCAGTCGCCAGAGAAAGCTTACGACGGCCTCTCGACCATCAAATCTTAACAGCTGAGGACTTCTACAATTTCTGCTCTCAAGAATTCCTAACCGCTATTGACTTTTTTTACGTCTCTGAGGCAGAAGTTGTAGATGTAGAACTGTCTTTGCAAAAATGTCTGAGTGAACCTATTACTTCTATCAAAGGTACTCAACAATTACATCGCTTCGTCCCAATTTCCAAGAATTCGTTGAAGGTTTATCCACTCTCTCAGAGTGCACAGTCAGTCGAAATAAGAGAGCTCATTAGAGTTTCTGCTTCGGATCAAGAACATAATACTGTCTCTCAACACAAAATTGAAACAGACTCTTTTGTGAGTTGTATGTATGAAAATAAACTATGGCTCAGATTAGTCCAGTCCTTTGACTGTGAATATGATGATTTTCTGATAAAATTTCTCCATCCTTCGTGCGTATGTCCCTCATACATTTTTCCTGCACAAGATGATGTTTGTCATGTTCCAACAGAAAATATACTTGGGAGTATTGAAGCAAGTTTATGAGGAGGAACAAGAATACAATACATTTTTCCGCTTCAAGAATTAAATAACTTTCCGAAGATAAAATAAATTCTATCAAATGTATACTATTTAAGATTGTCTATATAATATTTCTAAAAATTTTATCTAAGATTTGTGTATCTACTTAATAGTTATAAAAATCTTTTCAAATTCTTTTTTCTTCTTATTATATTATTAGTGTCTAAAATTTGGATTCACTGGATGAGAAAACTGTCTCTTAATTCATTCTCAGACTTGTGTACGTGTAGTATTACGAAGAGTATTTTATACTC
Source organism: Bathynomus jamesi (assembly GCA_023014485.1). NCBI lineage: Eukaryota > Metazoa > Arthropoda > Malacostraca > Isopoda > Cirolanidae > Bathynomus > Bathynomus jamesi. The sequence goes on along the minus strand of JAJOZX010010027.1, from coordinate 117,192 downwards.
TGATAAGCGCTTTATAAATTAAACATTATTATTGTCAATATATTCTGTCCCTAAATATAAGAGGTTATGTATGTACATTGTACATATATTTTCAAAGATTTTTCTCCTTTGGTTTATTTACATGTATTTTTTATATGAATTGAAAATTCTCTTTTTTTGGACCAAGTCTGTAATAAATCTTCATCATCTGAAAAAAAGTTTTATTACTTAATTTCAAACTCAGATTTGAGCCTTACAATAAACTATAAGCTGACTTTTTATTACTTATTATGGTGTACATTAGGGTGCATCAGCCTATAAGGGGTGAAATTTCGAACTTCGGATATTGATTCGGCCCTATGATATTATGGTTACAATCCCCAACAAACCTTCAGTGTCCACGTTTCAAGCTGTTCTGACAATATTTAGTGGGTCCACCTCCAAGATGAAAATTTGACAATTGTGGAATTTTATGGCTTGACTAGAAAATCTTGTGTGTAAGCATTGTAGATTTTGTTTGAAAAAAAAATTGTAAATAGTTAGTTTTAGCCTCAATTCATGAAATTATCTGTCTTTTTAGACTTTTTTTTGTATTATTCTGAGAATCATGAAGTGAGTTACCAGGATGCGGGACAAGGACCCAACTTGCCAAGCATCCCACCGACCACCTCCACCTATTAAAAATGGTATTTCATGATAAAATACTTGTAAAAATTGATTTATTGCTTATTGATATCTTAATTCTTCTTCTTTGTCCTTTTTTCTTCTAAAACAGATGATAAAGAAGTGTCTCTTTCTCAGATTAGGAGTGGCTTTTCTGTCAGCTTCTACAACTTGGAGAACATTTTGAAGATGTTCTTCAGTCCTTGCAGCCTCATAAAAGTCACTGCATAGTTTTACTGCCCTCTCAGAGCCATCATTTATGACATTTATAGCCAAAAGTTTTTCTTTGGAAGATATAAATGCTGCTGTTGTTTTCCATTCAACAATCTCAACCATCATTAAAAAATCATAGTCTAACTGTAGTGAAGAGAATATGAACCATGAGTTTTTGTCAACCAAGTCAGCTAGTGTGGTTTCCGATCGTAGATTGGTAGGGAAATTAGGCTTTCCAAAACTAGATCCATGTCTACCTTCTGGAACCACTGTCTCAATCTTGTGTGGTTTATAGGAAAGTAGATGGTTTGTTATAGCACGAAGTTCATTTTTTGGAACCAAATTGCTGAATAATACAAGAGGAATCATCTCTGATGAAAGGTACCAGAGATGACGTTTCAAAGATGTTAGAGCACTTTTTGCTATTTGCTTGTTTACTTCCTCGTATCTAAGAAGCTTTTTGTAAAGCTGCAAATTGTGCCATGGTGCATCAAAAACTGAAGAGCAGGTCATCCACCATGGGTAGTAAATCAGTGAAATGAAGGTTGCAAAGTCTCTTAGTTTCAGAATTTGTTGCTTGTTTGTGATTGTTACTGAAGGTAGTTTCGAGATATTATCTTCTAGTAATGCAATTTTTAGAGCATATATTGCTTTACTCATCTATCTGGCTCTATATATAGCACCAGGTCGCTGAAGGGTTATATCCTTATCACTAGGTCCTGCATTTAAGTATAACACAACTAAGTCAGAAAATCGTTTGTAGTCATATCGTGTATGTTGCTTTTCTATATTACTTATTTGAATTGCATAATCAGTCCATTCCTGAAGAATCTCCTGGACAGCTTTGGAGTACTGATTGAAGTCAATTTTTTTCAATTTTTCATCCTTGTATATCTTCTGGATTACTCATAATTTTTTCGGCATTTTAATCCACAGTGGAAAAGTCATTTTAAGTTGCATTTCCATATCTTCTAGTCTTGTCTTTGTACTTTGTAGCTCTCTTCTTTTCAATGGAATTTTTCTCAGTTTCGCATTCTTTTCTGACAACGAAATTATTTTCTCACATGCTTTTTTCTCAGTAATCATTAGTATATTGGCTTTATTGTAGAATGGTTGAATTTCTGTTAAAACAATTTTAGCTATATCTCGCTTAGTTCTTCTCTCATTTAGACCCTGTTGCTGGTGAAATAGGAAACATCTTAAGAACTTGTTCACTTGTTGGCAAGCAACATCCTACAATCTTTGCATCATTATTTGTGATGCCAGGACCTAATCCAAATATACAGGTTTTTTTTCGTGTTTTTACATCAACTTTATCTGCACCACTTGAACAAGTTTTACCACTAGAAGTGGCTTCACTGGCTTTACCACTATTATCCATTATATCATATATCAACTATTATCACCAACATACTGTATATCAAAAATTGACCTGTAATAGAAACATAGATTAATATTAAAGTAGTCTACATGCCTGAAAATAAGAAAAAATAGCTATAGGTATTTCATGATGGCAAATGATGTTTATTAATAGTAGCTATGGCTTAAACACAAGCAAACTAAACATACTAGGCCTATAGTACCTTAAGGATCATTCAATTCAATAAATAAAGGTATATGTGAAAAAAATAATTTAAGGCAATTTATCCCTAAAATTGTCATTTTTGTAAAAGTTTAGGAGCTAGGTGGACTCAGTAGATATTAATCAATTGACCTGAAATTTTGCATGTGAATTTTTTTTTAGGGAATGTAACCATAATAACGTAAGGCCAAATCAATTTTTGAAAGTTGCCATTTTTGATGCACCCTAGTGTACATACATCAAATAAACATTTTTTATTCTTGGTCTTTTTTTTAAAAAATGATATCTTCGCTGCCAAGTCGCCAAAAAAAAATAAAAAATTAACATTTTTTTCCAAAAAATCATAATTTTATTTTTGTTACCTTAAAAAAATGATACATATTTAGAAACTACAGTTAATTTTACATATTTTATCATTTAAGACTTATTACGCTAGCTACCACAATTAGCAGCTGAGATATTTAAGTTTGAAAATTGTTGGTTTTTTCATTTGACCAAAATTTGGTCAAGCCATAAAATTTGATCAATGACCAATTTTCAAAAAAATTCAGTGTTTTGTAATTTGGACCAATACCAACCCTCACACCAAGTTTCATGAATTTTGGAGATGGTGGAGTGTACATTTGGCACTTTCATTTGTCTATTTGTCCTGGAATTACCCATATCCCACAACACTTGTGTTGAGCTGTGGGATCTATCAACCAAATGCACATAATATATATGAAATAAACTAGTAGCATTCATGCAATAAAAATGGGCTTAAACACCATCACCAGATGTCCCTTGCAGACATCAAACTAGCCAACCTTCTTTTGAAAGAATCAAGTGTATCTGAAGTCACCACTTCTTCTGTCAGACTGTTCCAAAACTTAATTACTCTGTTTGTAAAACTATGTTTTCTTAAATTTGTTCTACATCTTGGCTTAAATAATTTCATACTATGACCTCTAGTCTGGTTATTGTGATCTTTAATGAAAGGAGACTCAAAATCTATCTTATCCAACCCTTTTATCATTTCATACACCTCTATCATATCATGCTCCTGCTACTGACTTAACATTATGGCCTAATTTTGTATCATCAGCAAATTTTGAGGTTTTACATGATAGGCCCTTCTCTAGATCATTTATATAGACAACAAAAAGCAGAAGTCCCAGAACAGACCCCTGTGGGACTCCGCTCAATACGGTCTCCGAGTAGACTTATTTCCATTTAGATGAACTTTCTATTTTCTATTTCTCAACCATTCTTCTATCCAATCAGCTATATGACCTCTTATACCATGGGCTCTAACTTTTACCAACAATCTTGCATGAGGAACAGTATCAAATGCCTTTGCAAAATCTAAGTATACTATATCTACTGGCTCTTTATTGTTCAAATGCAATAGGACTCCATCATAAAATTCAATCAAGTTGGTAGACAGGACCTTCCATTTCGAAAGCCATGCTGGATATCATTTATAAGGTTGCACTCTTCAAGGAACTCAGTAACTTTACCTCTAATGATACTTTCGAGTAATTTGCAAATAATGGAGGTGAGGCTGATGGGTCTGTAGTTTTTTGCCAAGTTTCTGTTTCCTTTTTTAAAGATTGGAGCCACATTTGCTTTCTTCCAATACTCTGGAATTTCAGTACATATCAATGATTTATTAAAAATAATTTCTAGTGCCTGTGCTATATTCTGTTTGGCAGCTTTTATGACTTGGATGCATTTCATCTGGCCCTGGAGATTTTTCCATTTTTAATTTATCTATTACTTTTAGGATATCTAGTTTTGTTACCCTTAATTCATTTATTTCTCTATCTTGTCCTGGTAGTATAAGATCAGGAATATTTAAATTTTCATTTGTGAATACTGATGAGAAGTATTTGTTTAGTTCTTCAGTTATTTCAAGATCATCATCTATAAGCCCTGACGCTTTTTATCCCAGACATTTGAAAGAAGTTATCGTATGCCCCTTAACAAAGATTTTTAATCAGTCACTCGAAATGGGGATTATTCCTGAAGACTTCAAGTTAGCTAACGTCATGCCTATTTTTAAAAAAGTCAACCGCGCAGTAGCTAGCAATTATAGGCCCATTAGCTTAACGTCAATTGTCAGTAAACTTTTGGAATCCGTAGTTAGGGATCATATCATTGATCATTTAGAGAGAGATTTGATTAATAGTAGTCAGCATGGGTTTCAACGCCATAGGTTTTGTTTAACTAATTTGTTAGAATTTTATAACGAAATAGTGCGCGAATACGATAGGCATAGAGCAGCTGACGTTATTTATTTAGATTTTAAAAAGGCATTTGATACAGTTCTGCATAGGAGACTAATTGCGAAGGTCAAAGCGCACGGTATACGCGGTCAGGTAGCTAACTGGTTAGAAGAGTGGCTTCGTGCTAGGAGACAGAGGGTCATAGTTAATGGTAGTGAATCAGGGTGGTTAGATGTAGGTAGCGGTGTCCCACAGGGTTCAGTGTTAGGCCCATTGCTATTCGTAATTTACATTAACGACATAGATGTAGGTTTGACTAGTAACGTGTCAAAATTCGGGGACAATACTAAAATAGGCAGTAAGGTTGTTAATGAGGACGATAGTAATAGGCTCCAAGACGATGTAAATAGGATTATGGAGTGGACAGATAAGTGGCAGATGCAATTTAACATAAGCAAATATAAAGTTTTGCATATAGGTTCTCTCAACAATAATTACACATACACGATGGATGATAGGGAGTTAGCAAGCGTTGATGAGGAAGTAGATTTAGGCATATGCGTATCTAAGGATTTAAAGGTTAGGAACCAGTGCCTGGAGTCTTGCGCAAAAGCTAATAGGATGTTAGGCTTCATAGCTTGTAATTTCAAATTTAAATCGAAGGATATTATATTGCCCCTTTACAAGTCCCTAGTCAGGCCTCATTTAGAATATGCAGTTCAGTTTTGGTGCCCGTACTTGCGTGAGGATATTGATAGGTTAGAAAGGGTTCAACGTCATGCCACGAAACTGATTCCATCATTGCGCAATAAGCCTTATGAAGATAGGATTAAAGAGTTAGACCTGTATTCACTCGAAACTAGAAGATTAAGGGAGGAGCTTATTGAAGTTTTCAAAATTGTTAATAACATCGATAACGTAAATTTTGACAAATTGTTCACTTTCGATAATAGTCAGGTCCGGCGCCAGCCTATTTGGCACCCTTAGCAGGACTGCAGCTGGCGCCCCCACCCGCCTCCCACTTCACGATTGGGTTTGCCCACAAAGTAATCAAGGTACCATATTGAAGAAACTATTTGCCTTACACTGATCTATTTTAATTTGCTAACACATACATTTATTATAAAATTATAAAATCATTTCACAGTTCAAGAAAGTGTCATGACCAATCAAAACAGCGAGTAAAGCGAGGCATATGTAGTAACAAATCAGAACACTCAAAAGTGCTAAAATATGCATGCAAAAAGGGCATATGTCACATAAAAACAGTTATTCGCTTATTGATGACTCCCGGAACTCATATTAAGCCGTAAATAAGCTGAGTCGCTTATTGACGACTCCCGTCTGTGCACGCAACATTTTTAAATCGCTTATTTACGACTCCCGTCCCTAAAGGGTTAAAGGTCGTGATAGTGAAAGTTCTATAATGACCCAATAAGATGAATAAGTTAATTATGTAAATATCAGTCAAGCTAAACTGGTGTACATACATCGTACAACCTTTCATCATTTGTCTATGCTTCTCATTCCTTCATTATTTTTTTCATGTTGTTCTTACATAATACTATCAGACGTGCACAGGGTGGGAGGCGCTGGCGCCCCCCAGATCTTTGGCACCCTTAGCATTTACTAACCTCGCCTAATGGAAGCGGCGGCCCTGATAATAGTAATACTCGCAATGACGGATTTAAGTTGCGTGGCAGACATTTCATTACTAATATCGCTAAAAACTTCTTTACATTTAAAGTAATTGATAAATAGAATAATCTTCCCGCGTCAGTCATTCATTCTACCAACATTAATATGTTTAAGAACCGTATTGACAGACATTTTAAAAGTATTAACGTTGTTTAATATAAAAAAACAAAGTTAGCAACAGGAGCTCTGGTGGTGGTGCTCGAGGATGTCTGTTGACGATGAATGCCAGCAAAAAATTATTTAAAAAAAAAAAAATTAGACTAACACAAACGTAGATGTAGCTTGTAGCGTAAACTAATCCACTTTTTTTTTTCTTTTTTTTTTTTACTTTGCATGTCTAACTCTTTTCTTGCATATTTGTAGTTTGCATGGTATGACTGAGTTAAGACGGTGTTTGCATGGTTTGTAAGCATTCTTATTTTACTTCTTTTAATCTTTCACCACTCTCCTATTCTCTCTAACTATTTTTCTGACTTGTCGGCAGTGGCCGGTGGATGATGATGGTGAGTCTTTTTTCTCTTTTTCTGAATGAAAGTTAACCCACGAATGATAGGTGTTGCTCCTTACTTAACCCCTTATTCTCTTCTCTTCATCCCCTACTCTTTCCTTTCTCTCAGGCTAACCTTAGAGTGGATCTTAGGGTCTTTGTTAGTCTTAGCTTCTGTAGATCTACATGGAGGGGGCCAATTTTCTTTTTCACTCTACTTTTCAAATTGAAGTGACTGAAAAACTTCTTAGGATTGTTTTTTGAATTCTTGGCTAAGCTTTTTTCCATGTATCATTTGCTATCTCTGATTACTTTCTTGCAAATGCTTCTTTTACTTTTATATATTTCGGAGTCTGTGCCATTTTTAGTTCTTTTGAATTTATGAAATGCTTGTTTTTTCTCTGATTACTTTTTTTACATTGCAGTTTATCCAAGGTTGTTTTTCATTTTTTCTAGTTCTGATTTTATACTGTGGGATATGCTTCCTTTGTATGTTCATTATTATACTTTTAAATTTTTCCTACATACTAGTTACTGTCTGTTCAGGCTGTAGAATATCTGTCCAATTTATTAAACACAGATCATTTACTAGTCCATTTATATTTCCTCTTTTAAAATCTGGAACTTCTACTTTATTTTCACTAGGTCTTGAATTATAAGCAATATTAAACCGAAGGATACAATGATCACCTGAACCTAGTGTTTCTGAAACCGAGATATCCTGGAAGGTATCTGGATTATTTGTTAGAATTAAATCTAGAATGGCATCGGCCCTGGTTGGCTCCTTTACTAACTGGGTTAAACCATTCTCAATTATACAGTCTAAGAATCTCATTACTTTCTGGTATTTATAATATTTCCCAGTCTATATACCTATAAGTGAAATCTCCAACAATAATAATATTGCTTGTCATTGCTTTATTTATTTCGGTAATTATATAGAAAATGGCGCAACCCGAAGTATGATGTAAAAAACATTTTATTAGGTCAATTTCGATGTGCTGAAGCCAAATCTGTTAACCGTTTGGTGTGCAAATGCTTCAAATTAGAGTAAATGTTATTTATATTTTACTCTTATTTTGAAGCATTTGCCTAAAAAATGGCTAACAAGCACATGAAAACAAAACTAACCTAACTAACCTAACCTAACCTAACCTAACCTAAAGAGTAAAATAACCACACGTTGGGCACGACAACTCAGAAAACAAAACACCATGTTTTTGGAAAATAGAATTGCTTCTTCATCATTTTCGTAACACTTTACAATAGCTTCAATGTATCTAACAGAACACCCTTCACACTCCATTGCTATACAAACATTAAAAGGGCGCATTTTAAAAGGGTTATAAAATTGCTTCTGTTAAGAACTACTTTGACTCGCGGAGCAAAATTATTGGAACCAAAACATAAATGATGGGCAAATGAATGAACTTCAAAAATTATAGAATTGCTTCTTCATCATTTTCGTAACACTTTACAATAGCTTCATTGTATCTAACAGAACACCCTTCACACTCCATTGCTATACAAACATTAAAAGGGCGCATTTTAAAAGGGTTATAAAATTGCTTCTGTTAAGAACTACTTTGACTCGCGGAGCAAAATTATTGGAACCAAAACATAAATGATGGGCAAATGAATGAACTTCAAAAATTTGTAATTTTATTTATAATCTGTAAAAATGTAATTTGCACACCAAATGGTTAACAGATTTGGCTTCAGCACATCGAAATTGACCTAATAAAATGTTTTTTACATCATACTTCGGGTTGCGCCGTTTTCTATATAATAACCTTTATTTCATCACTAAGTTTATTTTCTTCTCTACTTTTGGGGATTCCTCCAACTGAACATCCCTCAGGTGGTCTATAAATACCCACTATCCTGATTTTCCTAGCATTTTTATGCCCAATATCTATCCATACAGATTCAACTATTTCCTCTTTAACGGAGGTAACTTCAACTGGATTCAGATTTGTCTTGGCATAAATAAATACTCTGCCACCCTCTGAATATTTACGTTCATAATAAAAAAGTTCATAGCCATCAATTTCATAAATAATGGTATTATCTCTTTCACTAAATAGACTATTTGGTATTGTACTGAATTTTGTCCAAGTTTTAGTGACAATCATATCAGGATTTTCAATACCTATATATGCCTTGAATTCATTTATTTTATCTCGGATACTTCTTGCATTTACAGAAAAATGACAAAGAACCCTTGGAATATTTTGCTTGTAATTTAGTCTGGTTCTTTTCTGTGATGGTATATTATTTGCATCTCTTTTACTTTCTTTGTTGACCTTTTTCTTTTGTTTTGATTATATTTTTTATTAGTTTATCAAGAGTATTGGTATTTGTACTAATTTGGCCTATTCCTTTAGTTTTTAGTCAATTATATGATACAATCTTTGATAGTAAATCAGTTCCTTTACTATTAAGGTGAATTCCATCATCCACCCTTAACCTTTTAGTACTTTTAGCAGTTACTCCTTTACTCATGATTGAATGGAAAATTTAGGAAAGTAAATATAACCTATACCCTAGGACTTAGGGTATAGGGCACACTAAGGCTAGGCCACAGTCATCACCAAAAACAAACCCTAGACAAGGCCTATGCCTTGCCAAGATCTTTTAACAAACAAGTACAGGAAACACTGGAGTGATTTTATACCAATCAAAAAATAATTCCAAAATGCAGGATCAATCTCAACTGCAGTCCCAGAAAAAATTTTCAACAGTACACTCTTGGTTTCAGTAAAGAATTTGAACTTTTTGATAACAAGCAAATCTAGCTACGTCCGATTACAGCAAAGGTTCACCGACTAATCCCTGTAGATAATGGGTGCCGGTCCTCACCTCAACACTGCCACCGTCATTGACCTGGTAGGCTAAGCCCCTTATCTCCCGCAGAATTCACCTGGCAAATACAAGTTCAGTGAAAAATTTTGGGTATTGGCAAAACCCTGAACAAGTTTTCCTGATCACTTAACATACATTAATTATTTATGAGTTAGGGGTTACTAATTACGACTAATTTAGTAGGCCTACTGGTCTATTTTCGGTCCCATTCCAAGTTCATAAGTTTACAGTTCAGTAGCTTAGCCTAAGCCCATAAATTGTTATCAACTTTCCCATCGACACAAAGATATTAATTGGGGTTACAATTAAAGAATAAGTCTAAAATTTTGCATACTATAAACTATTATTAGAGTATAGGCCCTGCTACTGCACTACCAATTTGCTCCACGATCAGCTCAGCTTTGCTACAACGCAGCAGTTACAACTTATAAGGCCAAGATTTCGAAATAAAATAATAAAAAAAAAAGTTAAATGGTAGAATTTAGGTCAATGATAAATACATTCGTGTTGCTTGCGTGCAGAGAATATGGTAAGCAAGTCTTCAACAACAGAGTACAGTATACTCTTAGACTATGGTATATCTTGAAGTTTGAAGTTTTATATGGAGGAGCTCAGCCAATAAGGCTATTTACATTGGTATATCTTTTTGGAAGTTAGCATAACATAAGTCTTCCAATTGAAAAGGGCTATGTAACCTCTAGTATCTTATTTTACACAACTATGTAATTATTACGTTTATTTTTTATGTATAAGGAGCTTTCAGCAAGCGCTGTAAAACTAAAATAGGTTATTGGGTTCAAGAAAGAATCTAATGAAATAAGTATGTGATGCCAAACGAGCTTTAAAATAGCAATACTTTGGCTCCCAACAACATATGATTGAGAATGAAGAATTGAAGATGTCATAATTATTATTATTATTATTATTATATACCGGCGCGAATTCATACCGGTTTGGAATGTTTTGCACAAAACGGTCAGAATTAGCAAAATATGTAACTTTCAGATTTGCTTAAACAAACATCACTGAGAAGCGATCGTGTAATGAAAGAAGAGATCTATTGCGTCTTTTAGAAGCTTATAACATTAAATGAAAGTATAAGGAAATGTTAAATTAGCTTTAGACAAAAGGAAAACACATTAAATAGCATAAGAGTATAATATTACTAATATACCAAAGCTTATAGGCCTGTATACTTTGAATGTAGTTTCATGATATTTGTAAAACAAATTGTAAATATTTGGAATCGGTTTGTATTAAATGAAGTAATATATTGCAATGTATGTTTTTAGTCCCATATATGCAAAAGAAATACCCCTAGAATCAGGACCGGCACAAGCTATAAGCGGACTAAGCGGTCGCTTAGGGCCGCGAACAGCTCTAGGGGTTCCCTCCTCCCATGCTAATGATCCAGGGTTCATTACTGCACACACAATACACACAAGGGTTGTGTATTGTGTGTGCTTAAGTGTATCATCTAATTATTGTGTTTCATTTTAAGTATATTTATCTAATTATCGTGTTTCATGTTTCGCAGATTTTCTCTGTTGATTTTGTTTCTAAACATTTGACTTGAAGGCAGTAAAATCAAATATTAAGTTACTTAGATCATAAATTTATCTCAATTATCGAGAAATCATCATCATGGCGTCCAAAAGTTGCTATCCTTCGGATGCAGAGAAGAGGAAAAAACAAGAAAATGAATATGAAGATTCGCTTACAGAATAAAGGTGTGTAATTCTTCTTATTGTAACCTTCATTCCTATGATTAACAATCTTAGCTTTAAGACATTTAGTGGAAACTCACAATTTTTCTAAAAATGCATGTTTGTAAAAATAATTACATCATTTTAATAATCTTGCCTTATCCAGCAATGATCTTGGTGCATAATATCTGATATTAATCGTATAATGCAATTTAAAACCATAGAAATATATAATAGCCACACTAGAAGCACCCTCATGCACACAAATTCACTTATTCAGATTTAGCATGTAGATTTACTTATTTTATGTAATATGCTTCTCAGAATTGAAGCTCATCATGATCGCCTGAGTGGACTCGCCATAATCACTCAGGAACCCCCCCCCCCCCCCTGCGCAGTCACAATAGGGACCCCATATACATTTTTGTTTAGGGCCTCCAAAATGCTGGCGCCGGCACTGCCAAGAATGCTTAAAACCCAGAAGTTTCTGGGGATCCGCCCCTGAACTCTGCTGGACGCCTTAGCAACCCCCCCCCAGACCCCCAGCCAGCAAACCGGTCACGTTTAGGTTTTGTATCCGCTCCTGATATACTGTATAGCCACCAAGAGTAGGAGATGCGGTCGCTGCCCATTATGCTACGACAAGATGACAATTAACAACAAATTACGGCGTTTCATCACCCGAAGAAATGACGTTTTCGCGTCCAAAGGAGTTTTACGTGTTAAACCCTGCACTCGAGCCAATTAGTAGATAGCATTTAATTTAAATCTATCTGTCCAACACAAGGCCTGAGGGTGGTAAATAATGTGGGTGGCCTGTGGGTGGACGTCTTTAACAAGTGGCGTCCTACTTTTATTCATCATTTACATATACGATATAAACATTGGTTTATTAAGCACACTCGCTGACGACACAAGTTAGATTGTTGTGTAGGTGGTGCGAAAAGTGTCTTTTTTTTAATTAGGCAGGTTCGCTGAGTAGTCAACTAAATGACAAATACCTTTCAATGTTGAAAAATGCAAAGTGATCCACAAAAGATCCAGAAACCTATATACTAACTATTCATTGCATGCAGGGATAGGAAACTGATATCTATATCGGTTCGAGTTTTTATTTCAATTTGTGCTAAAGTAAAATATCAGTTTCGATTTCATTTAGTTGTTGAGTTTCAGTTTTTTCCACTTTTCAGTTTTCCGATTTTAGTTTTTCCCAGTTTCAGTTTTTTTTCAGTTTCAGTTTTATATCGACATTTTTTTTTTTGCTACAATAAACTCAAATATTTAATATATACATACCGCAGATTCATGTAGCTCTTACTCTTACGATGCCTTCTGTTACTGATCTGATTCTGTATCATATCTTAAGTCGCAGCTGATAATTTCTCTCAGTAAACTTGTAATAAAATATCAAAATATATAATAAATTATGTTTCTTATTTCTAGTTTACTGTAGATCACACTTTAAGAATTATTTAGGAATAAGCTTCATAAGATAAAATAATTACAAATTACTGTAAATCAAGCTAAAACTACTTTTTTTTTAATAAAGGCAACAATTTAATAAATACATAAGTTAACTTAGACTAATTTAATTAATATGCTGTAACAGTAGGCAGAAGAATTAAAAGTAGCCTTATAAAACTTTAAAAAGCATAACAAAAGCAATTACAGTAAAACCTCTCTATAACGAAATATACAGCCAAATGGCTGTCGTTGTAGAGAGGTTGTTCGTTATAAAGAGGTTTTCCTTTGCCGATATTGTAGGATATATTTTAATAACCTATTTAGCCCATCATTAGTTATTTATACATAGTTTATATAGTACTGTATATACAGTATATTAAATGCATTACTTAAATGTACTCATATTTTAAGTATTTAAAAGTATTTCTCCGTGACGTAGAAACCCAGCAAGCACACTGCGTAAATACAACGTTGTATCCTGGTTGAATCTTGGTCATGTCAAAATTGACTTGTACTGACGTAGTCACAACGTAAAATTTAAACGTTATATTGCAACGTTGATACAACGTTGCGTAATGACGTTGTATACACGTGAAGTAGAAGTAAACTTCTGCCGTAATTTTTGTATGTCGCATAGACGGTGTCTGCACATAAGGTTTTACATCCATATCATATGGTTTAGTATTACATTATTCTTAATTACAAAATTGTAACGGAGTTACATACATAGTGATGTAAAAAAACCGTTTTTTTTGTTTTTTGTTTTTTTTTTTGTTGTTTGTTTTTTTTTTTTTTTTTGTGTTTTTTTTGTTTTTTTGTTTTTTTTAATAATTAATATAGATATTGCCAATTTAATTATAAGGTATACTTTTGCAATGATATATATTATAAAAATAAATAAATAAATAATAAAATAGGCCATATGGTACCAGTATAGAATGTCCTTTTCAGCCTATTTACAGAAAAAACTGGCCTCTTTCTTGCACTGAAAGTCTTGTATCTTGAGATCCATTAAACTTGCGAGAACACTGGCTGGGAGCTGACTGCCCATTGTCCAACCTTCCCAGGACTCTCCCATCCATGCCTCGGATTTTGAATCTCCCACTTAACTATCCTTTAGACCCGCGATGACATATTCCCCCCCCCCCACGAGACCATCCATATATATACATACACATACACCCATATACATATATACCAATATATACATAAATACTTATATACACATTTATATCTATTGTATACCCCATACACATGCATACATCCAGAATTCCAGATACATACGCATGCATACTCACATATATACCTACACAAACTCATACACCTCTATTTCGCCCTTTCATTACCTCCGAGATCATTTAGCACATACACTCATACAGTAATATCCATACAGCCAAAAGAAACCAATTAAGCACAGACAGAGCAGCAAAGCTAGTATTTATATCCCAAAATGCAAAATTCCAAGAAAGTGAAGTAAAACATGGTGCTACATTGGCTTCGTCAACATCCAAATCTGCAATAAATACCAGTACCTGTGATATTGAAACTATTTGCTTTAATCAATCTAGTGATAATGATTCTTCAATGGAAATAGAATCAGATAATGAAAGTTAAACAGCATTAGGTTAACACAAAGGTTAAAGAAAGAGATGAATATTTATATTTTTTTTATTTTTCTATTTGGATATATATATATATATATATATATATATATATATATATATATATATATATATATATATATATATATTATATATATATATATATATATATATCATATAATATATATATACGATACATGTTTTTAGTATTATGGATATTATACCATACCTGTGATATTGATAGCATATATGCTCTACCCAATCTAGTGATGATTCTTCCATGGAAATGTAGGTTAACAAAAAGGTTCAAAAAAGGTGTATTTCCTTTTCTATCTGGAATATACTACTGGTACTCTTGCCAATCACAATTATGTATATTGTTTGAAACGAGGAAGTGTTTTATGTTCTAGTTAAAAAATATATATACATATAAAAAATGAGGGTTTGTTTTTCCTTTCTATTATATACTTTTTGCGTGATTCAATTTTTCTAAAAGATGACTATATAGTATATATACTAGGTATAACCGTATAAGCATGGTAGTATAGTAAATTATAGGTAATACTAATATACTTATTAGATTAAAGGAAAAAAAATATGGAATAAGTTTAAAACAATAAAAAACAAAAAAAAACAAAAAAAAGACTACCTTCGTTTTAAACAAAAAAAACGACAAAAAAACAAAAAAAACGACACAATAAAAACGACTCACATCACTATGTAACATACAGCATACTGCTATTTCAAATAGTCCGATTTGTTGGACCAATTTCTATCCTTGAGACGTTGAGACAACATTGTATCTGCGTTAAGTTTACGTAATATCACAATAATGGAGAGAGAGGTGGGGGTAATGGGGAGTGTGGGTGGGGGTGGGATAATGGCGTATATAGCAGTATATGTCACAGTGCTACCCGCCCGAAGGACCAAGTTGTACAACGTCGCGAGCGATAGCGAGCTACCGCTTGTAAAATCTATTTGGCTTTTTTTTTTTTAAATACTTATATTATAGGATTGATATAATATAGTATTCATGTAAAACTAAATTGTAGTCTGTTTTTGATTGTGGTTGTATGTGTGGTGTGTGTGGTGTTTCTTATAAGAGTTTTTTATACATTTCATATATACAATTTATATTACAATATAACATTATTAACATATACAATTTACACATTTGTATATGTCTTTTCTGCTGTGATTTTATAGAAGTTAGACAAATGCTTTATAGTTGGATATGTTTTCATATCAACATGTTTTACTTATCTTGGTTGAGGAATATCATTGGTACTGAAATTGAATTAGCTATGTATAGGAAAGATAAAATAATAGGCTAATTTATCAAATTACTAAAGTAATAAATGTGTCGAAATGTAAGGAGTTCCAAAAAACCTTAGCCCCCCCAATTTGCAGCTTACATGTTTACTTATATCGAAATAGTTTTTTAGTGATTATAAATATATAAAATTCTTTATTTATTGCAGGTATTAAAATTACTCTAGCTGATAAAGTGATAATATAATGGCTTCTCAATTAATTGGTGATTCGGAGAGGCAACGTGTGATAGATCGCATACGAGAAATAACATTTCGGGAAGCTCGTGATGCTGGAGCCACCTTTATAACACGTTCATGGGTTGCCAAAAAGTTGCGAAGAAGTGAGGACTTCGTCAAAAGAAATTGGAATAAAACTTTGGATGAATGTGAAATGGATACAACCAAATCTGGGCGCCCAAATTTGCCACTCTCTCAGGAAACAAAGGACATCATTGAAAGCGGTACGCGTAAGCGGAAAACAGCTGTGCTAAACTTTCTAGAGAGATCGAAGTGTTGAGAGGAAAGATCGTTAGTAGTGAGATCATTCGACTGTACCGTCATAGGCAAGGTTTAAAGTCTTGGCATGAACTTCCAAAGCCAAGAAAAACTCAACTTAACATCGATAACAGAATGTGGTTTGCCCATTATCTTGAAGATTGGGATGTGGATGATTTCATGCATTTACATAGCTGTCTCCGATGAAATTTTTGTTTACGTAACACGTCGGCCTAACTACCAAAATGATCGAGTGTGGGCCACAACACCAAATGAAATCGATGACAATGAACATTATCGCGAATTATTAAAAAGTCCAGACTGTGTTGGTGTGTTTGTTTTGTTCACTGCAACGAAGCTCAAGTGGGTGCTGAAGCCAAATGGTCAGAGTTGGATGGACAGTATTTTCGTGATATTATTCTATCCCAGCATGTCATTCCTTTCCTAAGAAACCCAAACAATGTTATGGCTGTCGATCAGGTCACACTTCTGCACGATAAGGCCCCCTGCTTTAAGACATTAGCCACTCAACAGTTGTTGCGGAACCATGAGATCGATTTCTTTGGAAATGAAGGATGGCCAGGAAATTCTCCTGACCTGAAAGTCTGTGAACACATTGGATCAGTTATAAAGGACAAGGTTGAATGTCTCTTGTTTCGAGAACCTGCAGCAAATCGATTTTCGAAGGATACAATGACGCAACACACTGAAACTGTTTTAGCAAATTTGCGCAACGATCAAGATCTATTCACGTCACTTTTGGCAAGCTACCCAGTCACTTTTGGCAAGCTACCCAAAGCGAATTCAGGCTGTCTTGGAAGCCAATGCGGGAACACCAAGTTTTAATTTTCTCATTAAATGTAGGATTAAATTCTCTTTTGTAAGGTATGTTTAGTTTTACTGTACCTCTAATGGTTTAGGCCATGGGCGGGGGGCTAAGATTTATTGGAGCCCCGTACAGGTGTGCAGGCTTAGATTATTTGGACATGCCATATAGGGTGAGAAGGAATATAACATGTTTCTAAGATATATATATATATATATATATATATATATATATATATATATATATATATATATATATATATATCATCCTAATTTTCTAAATTTCTCATTTCCCACATGAAATGGTAAATATTTTTTTGGTTTTGCACACTGCTATATAGTATATTAGCATATTATAGTATTATATATTATAGTATATCATATAAAGTTAATTGCATTGTGTTTTCATTTTGGTGCATTCAATCCAATTTCAGTAGAATACCTTGCAATTTTTCATTCTACCATTTATAGATATCACAAATTGCAAGTAGGCTTAGGTACTTGTATTTATTGTAGCTAGGAATACTTTTAGGTATATTAACTAGCAGGAATACAATAATAAATAAATAAATAAATAAATATATATATATATATATATATATGCACACTTTTGGTAACCTTTGGTTAGCTTCCGCCCGAATTGTTCATTCTGACGAAGGTCAAGCTTTTCACTCCACCTTAGACCTACAGTTTAACGTGGACTCCGAACCACGCCCCACCAGCAGCCCAGCGTCTTAACCACTAGGCCACCCAGGGTACCTATTTATCTACTAACCACTTTCTTTTATTGTGTGGAAGGATGAACAGCTGGGTTTTGCTGCGCGCCGGCTGCCGTCACCGGGTCTCGAACCCGGGGCAGATGGATTCGTAGTCAGCGACGCTAACCACTACGCCACCGATGTGTGTATATATATATATATATATATATAATATATTAGTGATGGATCGAGTGGTCGGTTTTTCACAACCGCGGTTGCGGTTGTGTTTGCGGTTGTCGAATTTTTTCCAACCGCGGTTGCGGTTGCGGTTATCATATACTAGGAAAAATGCGTAATTATTAACTGGATTTAGCCACTATAGTGCGATTTAGCCACACTTGGTACATAATATATACTAAATAGTATTTATTTAGTAAATACCTTATGTTGAACACAAGTTTTGCAATACACCGCTACCGCTATTTGTGTGTTGCAAAACTTGTGTTCAACATAAGGTATTTTACTAAATAAATACTATTTAAATGAAGTATATTCTAAACTTATATAGCTATTATGAAAGAATAGGTCAAATTAATTAAAACCATATTTTGCACTAAGTGTGTTACCAGGATGAGGGACGAGGACCCATCGCACTGTTCATCCCACCTACCACTTTCCCCAGCCTCCACCCATTGGAAAGTTATGGATTATTATTCATTTGAAAAACTGATGTCAAACTTAATGACAGGCAGTGTGAATTTCAAGAATAATATTTTTGCTGCATTTTCACCTTTCAAGCGGCAACGCCTCTCATCGTACAACGTTCCCGCTCCACTGAAGAGCTTTATTGACTATTGTAATAAAGGCGATTTTAGTTTGAAGAAAATTAAATAAAAATAAATGTTACTTCATGGAGCTCACAGAGTAATAACTTAGAGCGCAGTTTAAACCAATTTTACTACGGCAGCCGTATGACGTCACGTTTAAGCACGCATAAGGAGACCCATCATTTTCTTTTTAAAAAAGAAATATTTCTAATTAACCTAAAATTAAAATTAACTAAGCTTTTACAACCGCAACCGCACTTATGGAACGGCGGTTGCGGTTACGGTTGCGGTTGTGAATTTTTGTGCGGTTGTAGTGCGGTTGCGGTTATTCGATCCATCACTAATATTATATATACAGTGGTGGGCACCGTTAACCAAAAAGTTAACTTCGTTAACCGCTAATCCGTTAACCAAAAAGTTAACTTCGTTAACCGTTAATCCGTTAATTCGTTAAACATGTAACGGAAGTTTACCGATAAACCGTTAACGTTAACTTTTATTATAAAAAAAAATGAAAAACACAATATATATATAATTTAATTTTCCCTCTCTTCTCTGTTCTCCATTTTGTCCATGAGATGCATGTTGCCCTTCATGAAAATTAGCATATCAAAGTTTTCATCAGAGAGGGATGATCTCTTGGCCCTCAGGATGTCCTTGCCCATAGAGAACAAACGCTCCACTGCAGCACTGGAGGGGATGGCTGTGTTGAACTTGATGAACAAGTCCACCAACACTTGCTCACCCAAGAAGGCAGCATCTGTCAGCAAGTCCTTGGAGTTGGTCTCCAGCCAGGTCTTGACCAAGTTCTGGGCCTTGCCCTTGAGTGACCTGTGGCTTCTGCTGCTCTCTTTTGTCTGGCTGACATCACTGAAGAGTCATCCTCCTCCTCCTCCTCTCCTCGTTGTTGCTGCCTCCACTGTTGCTGCCCACTTCGTTGGACTGCTGCTTCATGGCCTCCTCGACTGTACCCTCCATGCTTTTCCTCACCCTGGCGACCTTGGTGTTGTCATACTTGTCCAACCAGATGAGGCGAAACCTGGGATGGAAGGCAGCAGCCAGCTGGCATTCGTCATCCTCCAGGAGGGGCCCAAACCTTTTGTCGATGCCTGCCAAAAGTGCGTCGACCAAGGCAGGATCAACCGGGTAGAAAAATAATTATGGAGATTTTAAAGATGTGGTACCTAGAAGTACCGCCAGGCATAAAGGGTTAAGGTGAAAACGCTCCCATTGTAAGACATCAATTGACTTAATTTATGTCATCAAAGTGACATGAGAATTGAAATCTTACCTGATCAGTTTTATGGTTCTTGAAATGTATCAAGGAGACTACTAATAAGGTACTCACAGACATATTATAAATATACATGACTTACTTGACAACGATTATTTTTAAATATTCACTAGCACAAACATGTTGCGCAAGAGACAGACTGCAAATGAAACGAATGTAGTTATTTGTTGTAATTGTTACATATATATTATTGAAAGTGCCTTAAAATGCTCGTGATATTTCTTGAAAGAAGTTGAAACATTCAACTCAAATGGCAAATCTTTCCGCCTGATTTTACAGTCGACCATGTTTTGCTCAAACCAATGCCATAAATAACTACCATATTTGGTAAGACCAAATTGTGGCGACGGAAACAAATATATCGCTTGATTTTGCACTGCGGAAATGGAAATTCGTTCATCACTATTAACAGTGGCGGATTAATTGCGCACCTGCTCAGCACTGAAAATAATAGAAACTTTTAAACGTTTATTTATGAATTTTTTGGGTTAACGGACTTCAGTTAACGGAAGTTAAATGTAACGGAAGTTAATTAGTCCGATAATGATTTTCAAAGTTAACTTAAAAGTTAAATCGTTAACGAAAAAGTTAACTTCGTTAATTAACGATTAACGGATTAACGGTTTGTGCCCCTTTGTATATATATATATATATATATATATATATATATATATATATATATACTTACTTTTATTTTGTACTTACAGGTGTTGAATCTCGTGAGTCGCTATCGATTTACTACTGTCTGACTGGCCTGGTATATAATCTATATATATATGACAACTTTTGAGGTCAAGGTCAAGTGAATATGTTGATACAAGATGGTAGTGGTTTCTCAACATCTTTTCATATATCAGCAGTGAGATGCTAAGTACAGGATTAGAGGTGAACACAGTCACGAATCAACCCAGCTTTATTTAACATACAACATGACAACACATATCTGTAAATAGACAAACATCAATTAATGAAAATGAAAATGAAAATGAAAAGGTTTATTGGCAGACTATAGTCCATATGTCAAATATTATTAATACAATGACAGTTCATATACTAAGGATAGAAATATATACAATTGATTAGAAATAATACTGCACTGTCGAAGTTAAGTGGAGCTACAGACAGACGTTTTCATACCAAGAAGTCCATAGCTTAGAGGATAATGGCAGGACTCATGGATAGTTTGGATGATCGGGTTGGTTGATTTTTTAATTCTTTGCATTAGACTGTGTTGAGCACGTCTTGTTACCTCCGGGAAGCTCGGGACATTGCGGGTAGCAAACATTTGCGGAGCTGAGCATCTTGGGGTAATTTATGTAAGAGTCTAAAAGACCTGTTGTACAGCAAATTTAGGGTTCTGCCAGAACCTTTTTTATAATTCACCCAGAGTTGCTGACCGTATATATTACTGCAGAAAGTACGAAAGAGTGTCTTTAGCTTCACTTGTACAGAAACGAAAGTTCCTTATGGTCATATTCGCTTTAGCACACAGGCTTCCAGATTGTTTTCTTATATCCGAGTCATCACTCAAGGAGCTGCTAATAGTTTGACCCAAATACTTAAACTCTTGTACTTCCTCAATTACTTCACCATTCATTTTAAACCTTATATCAGCTGGCTGATTACAGCTTTTAGGATGAAATTGCATAACCTTAGTTTTTGTAACATTAAAAAGAATATCATGTTTCTGCGAATACACTTCGCAGACATTTAGTAGCCGATCCAGACCTTTAACAGAGGGACTTATTAACGCCATATCATCGGCATAAACTAAGTTATTTATCCTTGTGTTATCTATACAAATCCTACTGTTGCCTCATTAAGTGAAGCAATTAATCCGTCAATATACACATAAACAGCATAGGGGAGAGCAAGGAGCCTTGTCTCACCCCGCAAGAGGAGCCAAAACACTCGGATAGTACATTGCCCCACCTAACAGTGAAAGATTGGTGGGAATACCAAAATTTCAATAAATTTAATATGTACATGGGAACCTTCCTGTCTTCTAGTTTTTCAAATAAAATATTGTGGTTCCCTATCATATGCCTTACTTATATCAAGGAAACAGCTATAAATGGTTGAATTACTGTCAATATATTTAGATGTTGTTTCTTTAAGTACATAGATACACGGGTCAGTTGAGTGGGACCTTTTAAAACCAAACTGATTAGATGTCCATAGGAAATCATTTAATCGGAGTAACAAGAGTTTTTCTAGTAGTTTCGAGAAGCAGGAAGCGACCAATAGGCCTGTAATTATTGCTGGACAGAATGTCTCCGTACTTATTTTTGACCAGGGGCAAGATATATACCCTCATGAACTCTGCAGGGATATAGCTATGAGCAAGCATGGCTGATCGGAGCAATGATATATGCAGACATACTACGTCATTTGCATATTTTAAGTGCTCATTCGATAAGTCATCTACCCTGACGCAGAACCAGTCTTTAACTCTTTAATTAATACAGGATAATGTTAACACAAGCTAAACACAAAATAATAGAGTACATGGAATTCATACATATGCAAATGCACGCATATATATACACACACACACACACACATATGCGCATATACCACACTCATCCCCTCTCAAAAGATTAATACTATTTATAGGTTGAGACGATCCACAGGGCGACGGGTGCGACCTGAACGACGTAAATTAACAGACGGAGTTTCTGGTGTCAAATTTTGAAGTGGCAGATCTGGTATCGCACTCGTGGGTTCAGACTGAGCATTCATTTGTGTTCCATCAGGAGTTCCTGACTGGGCCTCCTCGTTTACCGAATCTTGACTCCGAATGAAAGGAACCCGCTCCTCATTCACGACACCAGGACGACCGCATGGAGCTAAATCTTGAATTGATACAGTATCTTCCCTTCCATTCGGAAAACGGACGTGAGCATAGCTTGGAGTAGCCTCTACGAGTCCCACCTTCTCCACGAGCGGTTCATCCTTACTTCTTCGGACATGTTTACGAAGAAAAACTGTACCAGGCTCCGTTAGCCATGCTGGCATACAGAGACCATTAGCACCTCGACGAGGGAATGCGAATCAGCGTTCATGGGGCGTAGCATTAGTAGCAGTACATAACAGAGACCTTATGGAATGCAAAACGTCAGGTAGGACAGACTCCCAAGCCGTAATTGGTAGAGATTTCGAATCCAGAGCTAAGGTGACAGTCTTCCACATAATCCCAACATATCGTTCCCACTGTCCATTCCCCATAGGGTGGTAAGGAGTGGATCGACTAGTTGCAACACCCCGCTCATACAGAAATTTTTTTACGACGTCCGACATAAAACTCGCACCTCTGTCAGAATGGATATATCCTGGCAACCAAAAATAGAGAAGATGCTAGCCAAACAGTGAACTACAGTGACAGCAGACATATCACGGCAAGGTATACCAAATGGGAACCTCGAAAATTCGTCTACAGCGATGAAAAGGTATTTATTGCTTGACTCGGACTTCAGAGGTCCTTTGAAATCGATACTGATTCTGTCAAATGGATTTAAAGCTCTGACTAGCTGGCCCTGTTGATGGCGCTGGAATTGAGGTTTGATTTTGGTACATGTTTGACAAGTCGATACTGTCCACTTTACATCATCGACGGAGTAAGGAAGGTTACGACTCCTGACGAGATGCACCATACGCGTTATTCCAGGGTGACACAGCGATCGATGGAGATTTATCAGGTCATTCGAAGCAGTGGCAGAACAAAAACTGCGTGATAGTGCATCTGCGGCAGCGTTCAACTCCCCAGGACGATGCACGACTTCAAAAGAATACGGTTGTAGCTCAACTATCCACCGCAATATCTTTTCATTCCGTATTTTTCCTCTGTGATGAGTGCTGAACATATACGCAACAGACGTTTGATCAGTAATGAGTCGAAAATGCTTACCAGCCAGAAAGTGTCGCCAGCTTCTAATTGACTCAACTATTGCATACGCTTCTTTTTCAACAGAACAATGCTTTATTTCAGCTCTATTCAGAGTTCGTGAGAAGAAAGTCACAGGACGGCCATCTTGATTTAACGTAGCTGCTATTGCTACGGCCGATGCATCAGTTTCCACCGTGAATGGAAGCGCTTCATCAATTTTCATCTTCACAGAACCGATAATGGCCTTCTTCAAATCCACGATAGCTTCCTTCGCACTCAAATCCAGAGGGATTGATGCATCAATCAGAGACCGAATGCGATCCGAAAATCGAGGCACCCACCGAGAATAGTACGCAAACAACCCAACTAAACGTTGAAGACTCTTTTTATTATATGGCTCTGGCATGTTGCGCAAAGGCTCCAGTCGAGATGGATCAGGACGTAATTCATGATCCCGGATTTCATATCCCAGCAGACGGATAGAGCCGGTAGAAAAACAGCATTTGTCTTTGTTAAGAGTCATCTGATATTTGTCAGCGACTTCAAAAAAACGTCGTAAGTTCTCGTTATGCTCTTCTTTGGTGGAGCCACAAATGGTGACATCATCTATATAAGCAAAAGTACCTTTCAAACCATTTTTACTTATGAGATCGTCCATTATGCGCTGAAAACAGGCCACTCCGTTAGTCAATCCAAAACTTAGTCGCTTAAATTGATACAGTTTACCATCCGCTTCGAATCCTGTATAAGGACGATCGTCTTCATGCAGTAGAACTAAGTGATAAGCACTCTTCAAATCAATAGTGCTGAAAGCGTTGTATTTAGTTATTTTATTCACCAAATCATCGATGTTTGGAAGTGGATAAGCGTCTAAGTATGTAAAACGGTTTATAGTTTCTGAATAATTAACTACCATTCGACGCTTTTGGTGTTGATCTACAACCACTACCTGTGCCCTCCATGGTGATCTAGCTGGCTCTATGATGTCTTCAGCCAAAAGACGACAGACTTCTGACCGGATGAATTCGTTGTTCGACTCATTGAATCGCCTTGACTTTGTTACAACTGGCTTACATTCTGGAGACAGATTTTCGAAAATCCGAGGAGGATAAGAGAACAAACTTTCAAGGGAGGCAAAAAACCACCATAAGAAACATTCACATAATCATGTTGTTTCAAAAAGGGCAGACCGAGAATGATGTCTGTGCAAAGGCCTGGCAGAACAAGAAGACGAGTATTGGAATACGATCGCCCCTCAAGTTTGAGATCAACAATACAAGTACCTTCGACGACGGCTTTAAACTTTGAAGAAGCCATAGATATTACTTCTGATTGATGATTAACGTGAAGAGAAAACTTTCGAGCAGCAGACGAAGATATAAAGTTCTCTGAGCTTCCAGTGTCTAATAAGGCGCTGGCAGAATAGTTCCCAAGACGAATCGACACAACAGATTTCTTAAGACACTCAGGGGCTACGGATGACAGCATTATTGCAGCAGAAGAGGAAGTAGCTATATTTTTGAGTTAGTGCCCCGGCAAACTTTTGCATAATGTCCTCTTTATTGACATTTATAGCATATGGCCTCTCTGGCCGGACACTTAGACCGTGGGTGACGAATATTTCCACAGAAATAACACTTCTCTTGACTAGTGGCAGCGCATGCACCGTCCTTTACTGTATCAGTTTTTTGACGAACTCGTTTGAGTAGGCAAAGACTGAGTTGTGTCACGTTCAATAGTAGCAACTAGTTGCTGTTCAGAATAGTGTGATTCATACAATCGCGAATCTTTCATGGCAACCTCAAGTCCGCGTGCCTGATCCACAGCTGAAGTCAAATCTAGTTTTTTATTTTCAAGGAGCCTAGTTCGGATGTATTGAGAAGCTAAGCCCGAAATGAAAGCATCACGAATGCTCTCATCCCGATGTGTAATAGCAGATACTGCCTTGATATCACAATCAACACTGAGTATATGGAGTGACCGCAGAAATTCATCAATTGACTCTCCGTCAGCTTGTCGTCGAGTGGCGAGTCGATGACGCGCCATGATTTCATTAGCTGGTTTAATAAAAGCTGTTTTGAAAGTTTGCAGTGCAGCTTCATAAGTGTCACAGTCTGATATAAGTTTAAAGTTTTCAGAAGACAAAGAGTTGGCAAGTTGACTGAGGTACTCATCATCAGTACCCTCAACGGTACTCTTGTATCGGCTGAAGACGAAAAACCAGTGTTTGAATAGACGAGCTGATTCAGGTGAAGTAGGACTAACCTCAAGCCTGTCAGGTCCGAGTCCACGTTCCATTCAGACAATGACTGTTAATTTGTATGTTAAATAAATTGAGATGCTAAGTACAGGATTAGAGGTGAACACAGTCACGAATCAACCCAGCTTTATTTAACATACAACATGACAACACATATCTGTAAATAGACAAATATTAATTAATACAGGATAGTGTTAACACAAGATAAACACAAAATAATAGAGCACATGAAATTCATACATATGCAAATGCATGCATATATATATATATATATATATATATATATATATATATATATATATGGTGTTTGAAAACTTTCTGTACAAATTGTAATGGGGGATAGGCAACACCAAGACAAACCCTTTTCGTCTATAAGTGTATGTCCGCTGACATCACCATTCGGCGCGAGAGGGCGCCGCTGCAATTGGCTAAAAGGTGAAGTGGGCTAGACTCGCGCTTGCCGCGGGCATTCTTAAATCGGACGTAGTACGCGTAACATGGAGCGCTTCACGACTGCTGAGATGGCTGACATGCATATGGTGTATGGGGCTGCAATGGAAACGGAAGAGCTGCTGTGAGGTTGTACCGACAGCGCTTCCCAAACAGACGTGTGCCAAACCACCAAACGTTTGCGCATTTGCATCGGCGACTGCGAGAAACTGGAACATTCCATGCAAACATGCATGACACTGGTCGGGAGAGAAAACGTGCGCACTCCTGACATGGAAGAAGAAATCCTACGGCGATTTGAGGACAATCCAAGCGCAAGCACGCGAGGTGTTGCACGTATCCTCGGTGTGAACCACGACCTGGTCTGGAGAGTGTTGCACGAGCAGCAGTTACATCCGTTTCATCGTCAGAGAGTCCAGGCATTACAACCTCGGGATTACCCTCTTCGTGTGGAATTCGCACGCTGGTTTCTGCAGCAGACAGCGGTGCAGCCTAATTTTCCGGCTTATGTGCTGTTCTCAGATGAGGCCTGTTTCACACGTGAGGGTGTGTTTAACATGCACAATTCTCACGTGTGGGCGCACGCAAATCCACATGCTACACGGGTGCATGCTCATCAAGAACGGTTCGCCGTCAATGTTTGGGCGGGTATCGTCCATGGCAAGTTGATTGGGCCGTACCTGCTGCCTGCCCGACTCGACGGGCGGGTTTATTGGATATTTCTTGAAGAAACGTTGCCGGAACTGCTGGAAGATGTTCCCGTGGCTATTCGTAGACGAATGTGGTTTCGACACGTCCGATTTAAGAATGCCCGCGGCAAGCGCGAGTCTAGCCCACTTCACCTTTTAGCCAGTTGCAGCGGCGCCCTCTCGCGCCGAATGGTGACGTCAGCGGACATACACTTATAGACGAAAAGGGTTTGTCTTGGTGTTGCCTATCCCCCATTACAATTTGTACAGAAAGTTTTCAAACACCATATATATATATATATATATTATATATATATATATATATATATATATGTGTGTGTGTGTATATATATATATATATATATATATACGAGTGTCCCAAAACAACGTATACATTTTTAAAAAACTTATAACAGGCGAACCCACTAACGGATTCAGATGATTTTTATTTCTTTTTATAGGTAAAATATACAACTTCGAAATAATAGATAGTTTAATTTGTTTTAAACACGTAAGTGTTCGAAATGTCGACCATTGACATCAATGCACCACTGCGCTCTTTGATTCACTGATTGGCAGACTTCAACAAAAATGTTTGTAGGGATATTTCTACACGCTTCTTCAACTGTGCTCTTTAGTTGTTCAAGTGATGTAGTCTTCTACTGATACTTCATTTTTCAAATGACCCCATAAAAAAAAGCAAGTGGGTTTCAAATCTGGTGAACGTGGTGATACTCGATACTACCTCGTCGCCGATCCACCGATAAGAAATGTTTCATCAAGGTAGTTCCTGACATCCTGATGGTAATGAGGAGGTGCTCCATCTGTTGAAAGTAAATTCCTCATCTCCGTATAACTGTCGAATGCAGGAAAACCTTTTCCCGAAGCATGTTGAGGTAGCTATGGCCGGTAACTGTACCATCGAAAAAGATGGACCAACCAAACTTTGGAAGAAAAACCACACCAGACAGTTATACCCGGTAAATTTACATGTCGTTCCACATAAATGTGTGGGATTTCTTGTGACCAGTATGTGCAATTATGACAATAATTATACCATTCAACTTAATGTAGCCTCATCAGACCACACAATTTTGTCCGCAAATTGGCCATCTTCTGTGTTTTTACTCGAAACCATTCGCAAAACTGGATTCTGCGATCCGGATCATCCTCATTCAAGGCATGTAATAATTGTGTTATTTTATTTTTTGTCGGTTCGAAATCCCACTGAGCCGTGAACGGCCAATTCTAAAGGCAAGTTCTACCTAAAGCCAAGTTAAGCTAAATTAAACTTTACGGATTTGAGATCCTATAGTCCTACTTCAGGGTAACCTCAGGGTTGCTGACTCGATGCGGGGCCTACCTTAGACCTTAAATTACATGAACTTAAAAGGTAAACAAAAGGGTACTATTGTGTCTTCTTTATGAACCTTGCAACAACAACGCAACCTGGACTATTGCACGATGCAACAATCATGTATCTAACAACCAAACTGAATTGCAAGAGAGCTCTCTATCAAACCACACCTTTACGTACGACCTTCCACAAACGGTAGAAAGACGCGCAGCGTCTCAAATGATGCCAACAGTGTGACCAAAACAATGATGCCACAAGAGCTCAAAAATGCTAGCTCTAAATTAATTTAATTTTTCACTAACCTTACAATTATGAGATGGATATATATACACCTTAACTTAATATATATACAAGCAATGCTGCATCAATCAGCTTAGTCATCGTATCGCCTTGGGACAACAATGGTTCTTCCTCTTCTAGATTTTCTAACACTCCCCACCGAAGAGCATTGTTGTCATTACCTTCTGCAAGGTTAGCCAAGCTTCTTCATGAGGCTGTAACTCAAATGTTTCATCTTGACTATCTGTGTTTTTGCTGATTTCTAAAGCATAGAGTTTTTGTATAGTCTCTTTAACTTTCCTCCTGAAGTCTTTACCAGTGCAGACCTAACTAAATTGTCTTTGCCAACAACAACTCTTCAATTATGCAAGCTTCCAGCATTGCCTTGGTCTTTCATCCCAATCATTACCACTTCTCCCACCTTGATACAATTTGCATTGGAGCCCTTTACCTTGCCTGATGGGTAATAATTGAGTTCTGGCAAGTATTCCATCTGCCACCTCTTCCATAACTGATCTTGTAGCTCTTCAAGGTACCTGAACCGTCTGGTTACTCTCCTTGAGTGCTCTGGATGGGCTGCAAGTCTTCTGCACACTGGGGTTTGATGTTAATCGTTTACCACAAAAAATGATTTGGTGTCAATGGCTCTGCATCCTGCCTACTGTTGTAAACAAAGTGATAGGCCTACTGTTCACCATTGCTTCTACTTCACATAAAACAGTAGAGAATTCTTCTTTGCTCAATGAGCATTAGCTAAAAGTTTCTTTAATGGACACTTTCACTTCTCACTAGCCTTTCCCAAAATCCTCCCCACCATGGTGCTCTCCTCACAATAAACTCCCACTGTACCCCTTGGTGTGAAAAGTAGGATTGGAATCCTTCCTCTTTTAGCAAGGACCAAATTTCTTGGAGTTCCTTTGCAGCCTTTTTGAAGGTTTTTGCATTATCCGATATGATTTTATTTGGGAACCCCTTCTGTTCACAAACCGTTTAAAGGCCAAAAGAAATACATCACTACTTAAGTTGCTTACCAACTCCAAATGGATTGCTCTGGTGGTAGCACAGGTGAAAAGACATATATAACCTTTGTTAGACTCCCCTCGCTCATACACATAGACTGGCCCTGCAAAGTCTACTCCCACTACATCAAATGGGCAGTATAGACACACCGTTCTCTTGGAAGTGGAAAGCCACCTTTTCATAATAAGGCTTTGCCTCCAACGCTTGCAACCACACATTTATGCAAGACCTTTTTCACTACTTGTCTAATTTTGAGAATCCAAAATTGTTGTCTAATCTCTATTATCACTTCTCTAACTCCAGCATGTAACAGCTTATGATGAGTATCCAGGATCAAAAGGTCCACAAAGTGCCCCCCAGAAGGTAGCAAAATTGGATGTCTTTTCTCCTCTGGAAGCCCAGAAAACTGTAGTCTACCTCCTACTCTCAATAAATCCTGATCCAAAAACACATCCAAACCCTTGAGCGCAGAATGTGTTGGTAGAACCTGTAATGGATGGCTGGTGAGCAATTCTCTCTCTTCACCAAATTTTTTCTTCTGCATATATACCACCCAGTATTTCCTGGCTTGCTGAATCTCATTACTGTTCAGAATTCCTTCCCTTCTTGTTTCTCCCTTAATGTTGTTGGTAAATCTATATATCCATGCTGTCACTCTTAACAATCTTTTCAGACTGCTAATGTCCTCAAGCCTCAATATGGGGTCCTGCTGCATAACTTGACAACTGTTCACAGCGCATTTTCTCACCTCACTCACCCATGCTTCTTCAGCCTGGCATTCTCCTACAATAGGCTGATTAGAAGGCCAGTTTTCACTTCCAAGTTTTAGCCACTCTGGCCCATTCCACCACAAACTTGATTGTGAAAGATCTTTCACCGAAATTCCTCGTGTTGGTAAATCAGCGGGGTTTTGGATGCCTGGACAATGCTTCCATTGCTTGGGATCTGTGTGCGCTTGAATTTCCTCCACCCTATTGGCAACAAATGGTTTCCATTTCCTTGCCTGACTTCTTAACCAGTGCCAAACTATAGTGGAGTCTGTCCAATAATAGCTTGGAATTTCATAGAGGGCCAAAGACTTTCGCACTGTAATTGCAAGCCGACTAGCAATAACGGCACCCATCAATTCCAACCTTGGAACAGAAAGCCTTTTCAAAGGTGCTACTCTACTCTTTGCAGCAACCAACCTGCAACTTACTTCTTCTTGCAATGCGCCTCTTATATAAATACAAGTTGCATAGGCTTCCTCACTTGCATCACAAAAGATGTGCAGCTCCAAATTGTCTGGACTATTGTTCAACTCTCCAAAGTACCATCTTGGGATTTCAATGTCTCCAAGATGTGCCAATTCTTTGAACCAATATTTCCACCTTACCACCATATGATCAGGTAACTCTTGGTCCCAACCAAGTCCAATTTCCCAGAGGCTCTGAAACCAAATTTTTGACTTTATCACAAATGGAGCCAGGAATCCAAGAGGATCAAAGACCTTCGAAGCCAAACTAAGAGCTGTACGTTTTGTCCACCTTGTCTCATTCTCGGCCAGCTCTACTAAAGATTTCCCATTGAAGGTAAACAAATCATCATCTTGCTGCCAAACGATGCCTAGCA
Source organism: Bathynomus jamesi (assembly GCA_023014485.1). Lineage (NCBI taxonomy): Eukaryota > Metazoa > Arthropoda > Malacostraca > Isopoda > Cirolanidae > Bathynomus > Bathynomus jamesi. The sequence continues at coordinate 85,723 of JAJOZX010010027.1, read as the reverse complement.
CCTTTGCGTCTATTGCCCACAACTCCTTAATACCAGAATCCTCAATACTTTCTGCTGCATCAGGTACTACAGAGGAATGACTCATAAACTCTTGTAATTGCGAATGATTGGTCTGCCATTTTCTGAGCTCCATGCCAGCCTCCCTCATTATAGCTCTAGCCTCCATGAATATCTGTTTAGCCATTTCTGTATTATCCACGGAACATAGCAAATCATCAACATAAAAATTTTTCCTTATGTGTTCAATAGTGTTAGGATAGACTTCAGAATATTTCTTAAAATGGTACTGCATAGTAGCTGCCAACAGAAATGGACTAGAGCTGAGGCCAAACAACACTGACTTCATTCTATATGCTTGAACCTTAGGTTCATTTTCCAACAAGTCTTTCGTATCCACCCACAGATACCTTACTGCATCTCTGTCCTCTGGTTTTAACTTTATCCGCAAAAAAGCTTGCTTCACATCTGCAGTCAATGCTACTCTACCAAACCTGAATCTCAGTAACAAGGAAAATAAATCTGCATTTAAATTTGGCCCAGCATCCAAACAGTCATTCAAGGACACACCACCTTTGTCCTTGGCTGAGCCATCAAAAACTACCCTCAGTTTGGTGGTAGTTTTGTCTCGCCGTACCACTGCATGGTGTGGCAGATAATGTGCCTCCTGGCTCACCAGCTCACCTTGCACCCTTTCAGCATAGCCCTCCCTTACATAACTTAGGATGGCCTCATCGTATTCAATTAACAACTCCTCATTTTTTCTTAGCCTGTACAATGAAGTCTCCAACCTCCGATTAGCTAGCTGAAGGTTTGAACCGGGTTTGCAAGAATCCTTCCATGGTAGGCCAACTTCATAGCAACCATCTCTAAACCCAATCCCTTTTTCAAAGTGCTCTAAAACATCATTGTTCACTGTACTTGCCTGGTTGTCCTTTATACCAATAGATTCAAGTTCCCAAAATGCTTTCAAATGCCTTTCCAGACCATGGCTGTTCTCCTCAATCTTAACAAAGAGAGCCTTAACTTCCATTTCATTGCAATAACTACCATGTAGCATCCAGCCTAGCTTACTTTCAATAGCTACTGGGCCTTGAGATGTACGGACAATATTACCAGTGATGAAGTCCCAATAATAGTCAGCTCCAATCAAAAGACTAATATCTTCTGTTCCCTCAAACTTATTATTGCCCAAATTAATTCCTTTAACTTGCAATTCTTGGACACATGCCATATCTAAACAAGTAGTGACTGGAGCACAAAGTTCCTCAATCTCTACAGCTTGGACCTTGATAGTGGGACTTTGCGGTAACAACCCTTTAACCAGAACTTCTACCTTCTTAAATTTGGTTCGGTTTTGAACGGAACCCCCAAACCCAGAAATTCTTAAATTTTCCCTCTTAAGTTCTTTAAACTTCAATTTTCTGGAAATTCTGGTCTTAATAAAACTACACTGGCTACCACTATCAAACAACACTCTTACAGTAGCTTCTCCCTCATTCCCAATTAATAAGGCTGCAGTTGTTTGCAATAATCCCCCTTTACTTTTACTCCCTTGCATAGCAGTGGCATGTGCCACTGATGTCTCTACTTCTGGGGTAGGCCTACTAAGAGTGTTTTCACACAATAATGGCTGATGCCTACCATGACATTTTTTGCACAAAATTTTAAACTTACAAAACCTTGCTCTATGACCTTTCAAAAAACATTTAAAACATGCTGTGGACTTAGTTACCCTGTCCTTTCTCTCCTCAAAGGGTAAGGCCTCAGCCACCTCACATTTATATGACTTGTGGTTGCCTTCGCAAAATATACATTCCTTGATTCCCTTTAATTTATTCTCAGAGGAGGCATGTAGAGCTGACACTGTACCTGGGCTATTCCTTTTTGTGGAAACTTTGGTGCTGTGCCTGCCTTTGTCCTCTTGTTTACCATCCCACTGTGCAAACTCAACTCCCTCTCGTCTTGCTAATTCTGTGCCTAAAAGACTTAACATCTGCTGAAGGGGGATGTACACATGTTCTGCAGAGTGTCCCCTACTTAATTCAAGCAAAATTGAGCTAGGCAATTTAGACTCCAGTGTAGGAACCAACATTATACCATACTTTTCCATTCCTACACCCAAGTTGTCCAGAGACCTAGTTCTAATTTCAAATTCATCATATAACTGCCGTAACTCCTTGACACTATTAGGATTATTAACAGGAGGTATAGTTAAAAGTGCACGGAGGTGGCTTTTAATTAAGATCTCTGGCTTACCAAACCGTTTCTTTAATATATCCCAAGCCACATTATAATTAGCCTCTGTTAATGCTAATCCTGCTATAGTCTTTGCTGCCTCCCCTTCCAAGAGGGACCGCAAATAATTAAACTTCTCCACGGCACTTAACACTTGACTAGAATGAACTGCTGATTGAAAACTGTCTGCCCATCCTTGCCATTCCTGAATACTCCCAGAAAATGTTTTGAGTACAAGCCTCGGTAATTGAACTACAGATCTGTTAACCTTAACTTCACAAGCATCATTTGTTGAGTGTTGTGTTTCATTATTAGACCTGGTCTCTAACTGTACTGAGCTGCTAAACTCTTTTGCTCGGAGGCCTACGTTAGTCATATCATCAATAATCTCTTCAAAGTAAATTATGTTATTTTCTATTTCATCCTCTTCTATAAGAGCCTCAATTTTAACATTTACCTCACTTAGAGCAACCTTTTTAGTTTCTAATATGGCAAGCTTCGCAGTCACTAAGCGTAAATCCTCTTGCTCTATGGCAGAATCTATAGTGGCAATGACCTTTGTAATTAGACCTTTGTAGGCACTTCTCCTTTTTATAAATTTGTTCAATTCAGATGCACTCATCTTCAATGTAAACAACCCTTGGGCTCAATACCAAATGAGCTGAATTGGCAGAAATACTTAACCAAACTGATCAAACGCAAATTTTACTTTCAAATAAACTGAATTGCTGAGTGGGGTACTAACCAAACACCAGTATGGAATACCAAATTTTCCACCCCAGGACCTTAATTCAATAATGACCCAAAATTAACCAAACCAGAAAAAATATAGGCCAAAAAACGACAGACGACTGGCCAAGTTTCGCAATTGGGCGACCAAACTTTACCCTGGGACCTTAATTCAATAATAACCCAAAATTAACCAAACCGGAAAAAAAGTAGGCCAAAAACGACAGACGACTGGCCAAGTTTCGCAATTGGGCGACCAAACTTTTTACCCTGGGACCTTAACTCAATAATACTCAACCCGTCTAGGCCTAACTTGGGATACAATTTGCACAATCAGAACTTTGCCGAAAAATGGTCACTGACTCAGTCTTGGGGTAGAAATCCGGTTCTGAAGGACCATGTTATTTTATTTATTTGTCGGGTTCGAAATCCCAGCTGAGCCGTGAACGGCCAAATTCTAAAGGGCAAGTTCTACCTAAAGCCCAAGTTAAGCTAAATTAAACTTTACGGATTTGAGATCCTATTAGGTCCTACCTCAGGGTAACCTCAGGGTTGCTGACTCGATGCGGGCCTACCTTAGACCTTAAATTACATGAACTTAAAAGGTAAACAAAAGGGTACTATTTGTGGTCTTCTTTATGAACCTTGCAACAACAACGCAACCTGGACTATTGCACGATGCAACAATCATGTATCTAAACAACCAAACTGAATTGCAAGAGAGCTCTCTATCAAACCACACCTTTACGTACGACCTTCCACAAACGAGTAGAAAGACGCGCAGCGTCTCAAAATGATGCCAACAGTGTGACCAAACAATGATGCCACAAGAGCTCAAAAATGCTAGCTCTAAATTAATTTAATTTTTCACTAACCTTACAATTATGAGATGGATATATATACACACCTTAACTTAATATATATACAAGCAATGCTGCATCAATCAGCTTAGTCATCGTATCGCCTTGGGACAACAATGGTTCTTCCTCTTCTAGATTTTCTAACAATAATCTCGGGATGTAAGATTTCCATTTAGCATTCTTCAGAATTCTGTGGACACTTGTCTTACTTTTCCCTGTTTCACGAGCACATTGTCTCACAGATTTTCTTGGTGATCGGCTGAATACCTGTAGCACTTCATCAGAAGTGTTAGCATCTGTTGATGTCTTTGGACGCCCAGTCGCTTGCTTGTACACATCATGCACAGTACCGTATACTTCAAATTTCTCACAGATACGTGAAATGGTAAGTCGAGTTGGAGGATTAGTTCCAAAATTCTCTCTCCACTGTTGTTGAACCTTTGATATCTTCTCAACTTTAAAATACGACTTTAGTATCCATTTTCGTTGCTCAAATGATAAGCGCACACTTCCATTTTCCATGTTTACTGTAGGCAGGCAAAGCTATTACTAATTTCGATTTTGTATCTCCTTGGGCTAGCCAAGGCTGTTAACAATTTCGCTTTTGTATCTCCTTAGGCTATAGGATATAAAAAGAAATAAAAATCATCTGAATCTGTTAGTGGGTTCTCCTGTTATAAATTTTTTAAAATGTATACGTTGTTTTGGGACACTGTATATATATATATATATATATATATATATAATATATATATATATATATTATATATATATACACCACAAGCAGTTCGCACCAAAGAACTGGAAAAGATTGGAAAAGAAAAGAATTTAACAGTACATCATATTCCAAAATATTTTGAAGTTCGTTGAACAGAATTCTCTTCCAATTTTTTCAGCAGTATTCTATCATCATACAGAGCAATCGCAACATATTTAGAGCAGTCGGAAGATGCTTCTGCTCAGGGTCATCTGAAAAATCTTACTGATCTGAAAAAGTTGAGCACAATGTGCATAGTTGCAGACATTTTGTTTCTATTTCAAGATTTCAAAAGTCCCTGCAAGACAATAAATGCACTTATTTTGATTGGGATAACAAAGTACAGAATCTCCTGGACAATCTAGTGCATTGAAGAGTCAATCGCTTCTTGGTGGATGGGAAAGCTCTTTTGAAGAAATTTAGATGAGCACAACTTGACATTCTTTGGCATCCAGCTGACTAACAAAAAGAGCAGAGTGAGCCCTCAATTAGTTACAACAGCAACACGCGATTTCAAAGCTGTACGATATGAAATTATTGAATCCTTGATAAACTTCCTAAAAGAAAGATATACTTTTGATTCTGATCGTTTAAAGTTGTTGAGCCCCTTGAGAAGTTTAGATTCCTCAGCGACTGACTTACAATTGAATGAATGCAATGCTTTCATTATTCCGGATCGTGACTTAGCAACATTTGCACTACGGTACAAAGATGCCTGTGCATTACCCAGTGTTTCAAATATTGGAACTGCAAACCTGATGAAAAGACTTCTGCAGTTAGAAAATCAGGAATTTGATGTGTTGAGCTTTGCACTTGGTCGGATTGTTGCAGCAAAACCGCATTCAGCAGATGTGAAAGACGCATTAAGTCTTATAATGTTCTCAAAACAGCCGATCATTCACAGCTGTCTTCAGATGTGCTCATGAACTATCTTTATGTTAGGCATAACATGCCAGTTGTCTCACACTTTGATCCAAGAAGTGCGGTGTTGCTATGGTTGAATGACAAAGTAAGAAGGGATGTAGAACCAACAAAGCACAAGAGTCAATGATGGTATGGGTCAATGTTTTTAGAGGCGTCAGGTATTGAGAAAACTGTTACCAGTACTAAAAAAATTATGTTCTAATTTTGAATATACTACTAATTTTGAAAGTCTGACTCGTTTTTTTTTTTTTTTTTTTTTGTACTTTGTCACTCATCTTGCAATAATTTAACAATTACCGAAATTGCTTTAATTTATAGTCTTGCTGATCATGGGACTATTTAAAAGGACCCTAAGTCAGCAATAAAACATCAAGTCAAGTCAAGTACTTTGTCACAGGTGTGTATTTTTAAAATTTCCTTAGAATAGCTTATGGCATGGGTAAGTTAAAGTAAAATAAAATAAGAGCTTCATTTACAGATGGGTCGATGGCTGGACGTCAGTTCCCACCATCGATCTTTATTCATTTTCTTACTAAGTATAAATAATTTGGGTAAATATTCATTTTAGCATACGTCGGTGTTTTTCGACGAAAACATATTTTCTGGTAAATTTTTAGTCGTTTTGTACGAATCTGACATCCGTTTCCTGTGCAAATGTACAGTTTTTCACACATCTTCACTTGAAGATATCGAAAAACTACGCGTTTGCATAGAAAACGGATATCAGATTGTGCAAAACGACTAAAAATATGTTTTTTTCTTTCCCTAATGTGTGAAAAAACTATACAGAGCTGTGGGTTGATTGCCTGTTACCCTCATCCGTTGGAAATTTCCAGCAGATTTCAGAGGAGAGTTAACGACAAAAGCCCTACGTTTTTTCGTTAGAGAGTTATGTATGTGTAGGTCTTCAAAGGACCTCGTTAAGTAGTGTTTTTATAGGTTGATGTTAAATTTATTTGTTGCGCTCAACTGTCGGTGCGCTCAATTGTCGGTGCGCTCAATTGTCGGTGCGCTCAATTGTCTTGCGCTCAATTGTCGGTGCGCCGTGCCAAACAACTAAAAATTGACGAGAAAAATATGTTTTAATCGAAAAACACTGATGTGTGCTAAAACAAATATTACCCATAATTTTTTCAACACTATTTATGACATTGACCACAAGTGTATACTGTAAATTTACACTACATATTTAATAACATCGTTACATTTAATTAAGGGTACATATTCTTACCCATAAACCATTACATTTATGCTTAATCATTTTCACAAGAGAGATCTGATGTCATAACTACAGTAGGGTACAAAGGACATAAAACGGAGCCAATCAACCAACCAGATGAAAGAAGCAGGAGGTTTAACACGAGTTACGAAGGCTGCAAGCCTGCAACTTTTGTTGAACGTAGAGTTACTCATAAAGATTGGAATTTGGCGTAGTTTGAAAAAAGTTACTTGAAAGGATTTTTTGGCTTTAATCTGTTCTACTTGGTTTCTCACTTAAAAGTTCAAAATGCACGGAAGACGCTCGAGTAAGTCTCAAAATTATAAAATTAGCATAAGTTAAGCACAGACCCTTAAGGTCTAGTGTAGGCTATCATCTCGCCAGACTACAGAATCTGCTCCAATTTTCCGACGGCGTCGCGCGAGAATTTTTCCATCTTGTCAGGGCCCACCCGTCAGGCGAGAGTTTTAACAGAAATTACTTGAACTTGACATGGATGAAAGTTTAAGCTAAACTTAAAAGGTAATTATATAGAAAACGGCGCAACCCGAAGTATGATGTAAAAAACATTTTATTAGGTCAATTTCGATGTGCTGAAGCCAAATCTGTTAACCATTTGGTGTGCAAATGCTTCAAATTAGAGTAAATGTTATTTATATTTTACTCTTATTTTGAAGCATTTGCCTAAAAAATGGCTAACAAATTAGGCTTAAGCACATGAAAACTAACCTAACCTAACCTAAGAGTAAAATAATCAAATCAACTTACCTTTAACTTAAACATTGGGAGGATACAACTTTGCCGCAGCTTTGAGGAAAAAATGAAGTCTCTGATCACTAGGGACGTTATGTAAAAATAAATATCTAGCAAAATGATTTGATTATTTTACTCTTAGGTTAGGTTAGTTAGTTTCATGTGCTTAAGCCTAATTTGTTAGCCATTTTTTAGGCAAATGCTTCAAAATAAGAGTAAAATATAAATAACATTTACTTTAATTTGAAGCATTTGCACACCAAATGGTTAACAGATTTGGCTTCAGCACATTGAAATTGACCTAATAAAATGTTTTTTATATCATACTTCGGGTTGCGCCGTTTTCTATATAATTACCACTTAAAATTTTGAATTTAATGCCAGATGTTTTTCTTTAAACTGCGGTAGCATAAGATTTTGGGGTTAATATTCATTTTGGTAATGGTTCAGAATACGGGCACCACTTAAGCAAAATTTCGAAAAATACCAGAGACAAAGTTGTTTCTCTCATTAAAATACGTTGATTGAATGTGTCGCATAGTCAAAAAAACGAAGTTAAAAAATTACGAAAAACATATTTTTGGGTATGAATCTAAGAAATTTTGAGTTGGCAACCCTACTATCATATCATTCATTTGCTTCAGTTTGAAAATGGCTTTGGTCTATGATGGATGTGCGGTGATACTAGTAGAGCTCGCATGGTGTTCTCCCTTTAAATGTAGTGTCCAATTTGCATAATTTAGGTCTTGGGGGGTATGGGGGTGGAGCCCTCATAAAGATCACACATCACAAATTGATCAGTATAGGGTTTTATATTTTTTAGGTTAGGTTGTTTTTCTCATGGTTTTTGATGTTTTATGACACGTTTTTTCCTCTAAAACATGCTAAAACCATTGGTTTCCTATTGTTTAGGATAAATCTGACCATCAGTATTACAGTAAATTATTGCTTGTGCTGTGTTCCCCTACCCAAAACCCCCGGTTCCCACGGTGGTCCCCCCAGATTGTAGTAGGGGTTGGGGGTGTGGGTGTGAAATCACTTCAAGCAATAATTTACTGTAATAGCGATGGTCACATTCATCCTTAACAATAGGAAACCAATGGTTTTAGCATGTTGTGGTAGAAAAAACATAAAAATTGAGGTGGCGCCCCTATTCTGAACCATTACCTTCGTTTTAATGCTTTGTTCATTTTCAATAGGAGACATTCTATGACAATTTAATATATAAATTTGTATTCAGGATACCTTGAAACCTCGGGGAAACATAAAAATAAAGGAAATGTAATATAGCCATCCCCTGGTTAACGACCTACTCGTTTATCGACCAACTGCAGATGCGACCGCGACTGATCGTACAGTATTCATATGTACATTTTGAGTGATTTAGTATTTTATTTTTGCATTTACTATATTTACATTTATTGTGTATTCTGTTTATTTTTTATTACTATACACTATACAGTACAGTACATATTTTTATACGTATGTCTGTAAGAGCTTTGCAAAATAAAAAAAATTTACTAAAGATTGTGTTTCCGTTAGATCTCTTTGTTTCTGGCAAAATGTTATTTTATATAAAAATGAACAAAGATTCATAAACAAATGAAAAAGGTATAAAAATGGGGGTGAAGGTTGGATTTTTAAGCCGTAAAAAAAGGCTTTCGTTTACTGACCATTTCGTTTACTGACCTGGTCATCGGAATGGAACCTGGTCGTTAAACGGGGGATGGCTGTATATCACAGTAAGAAAAATCTAATGGTATTTTTCTCAACACTCTAGCTCAAACAGTTCCAAAGATACGGTGCTCCAAAGTTTGGTAGAAAAAGGTTCTTGGTCAAAATGGAGGTGGGAATGGTCCACTGAAATGGCTGTAGCGTCTATACTAACTTAATCAATACTAAAAATCTGTTTTAGGTTAAGGTAGATATGTATACCCAAAATTGGGTGAAAGGAGAAAAAATTCATTGTGACATCAAATGACCTACACCAGGTCAAAGGTAAAAAATAAGATCAACTTTTTTTTTTTACCATTGAGGTAAAATATGAATAGAAATATAGTTGTAGATCTGCTTAAAAGCTTTTAAATAGTGTTTAAATGGTCTCTGTAAGTGCAATAGGAGCCGAGATATTTCATGTTGAAATATGGTATGACCTTGGAAATTGACCTTTTTTTTTACAAAATTCGAATGGCCATATCTCCGGAACCATATGACCTAGAGCATGACTCCAGATTTGAAAAAATTTACTGGAGCACAGCTCTGAATTTACTTTTTTTCCCCTTACACCACTAGATAGGTTAATGATAGTAAACTCTTGAATTGACGACATACCAATTACAAATTGTTTTAGCTAAACATCATAATACAATAATGTATAGTTTATAACTCACCTTAAGTTTATTTATTCATTGCAGCAGCAACAGTGGATGATGTTAGACCTTGCATGTAGGCATTTGTTGTGAATTTACCGCATGTATGCTTGGCCACTGATCAATGGCTTTCTGTGTGATCATTACAGCAGATCTAGTGCCTGGAGCTGACCCTCCTTCACAATTCTGCACAGCTTAGTCAAATGAGATGGCTTAATGGATCCTTTGTGTTCAACAATGTAACCAAGAAGGAGAATGTCCCTTCAGCTGGTGCTTCACTCCAGGCAGTTGATCCATCTTTATCAAAATGCTTTAATCTCTCTGTGATTCCTTTCCACAGCTATTCATATATTCTGTCAGCCAATTTATCACTGAGTCTTTTGTAAAACTACTTTCAGATCTGGTTCTGGATGGTCTAGCAACTTCAGCAACCTGGTAGTAATCAGAATGTTTCTTGATGTATTTGTAAATTCATTTAGGATGTAATCCTCAGCTGTTAGTTCCTTTTGCTGCCCTGTGGTATCGTGCTTAAATTCAGAAACTACATCATTTGCATTTCCTCCATTAGCTAATTTGGAAATTGTTTCCATCACTCTTAACATAACAGTTTTCCCTCCTTCTTTATAAAATATATTTTCTACAAATTCTGCACTAACTGTGGTTTTTTGAGCTACTTGCAACATAATCTTTGTTACATAGGAAATCAATACATAGAACTTGGCACTAATTTCTTTCTCTTGTGGATGATCAAAAAACACACAATTTTCCACAAATCTGTCAAATTGATCAAATTCGTAATTAACCATGCGAGTATCAGATTTGAGTTTTGGTCTCTTAAAACCAATGATATTGTCAAGAACCATATTGGTATAGTCAAGGCCTGATCTCAGATTTGAAGAGTGATTCTGAATAAAGTCTAAAAGCTCACTTAGTTTACAAATTTTCTTCAATGCATCAACGTGGGCTCTGTTCACAAGATGCATTAAGTCCCATCGAAATTTGAAATTTTCTCCAAACAACTTTTTCATTTCGTTTTTAAATGGCTCATTGTCCTTACAAAAAGCCCCATCTCCAACCATTCCAGATACCTTGGATTTAATTGCTTCTTCAGATAGTTTCAAGTGATTAGGAGACTTCAACACATCAAAAATTTCATTGGCCAAATAAACTCCTGATTTGCTGCATACTAAATTTATTCCAGCAAGTTTTAGTCTTATCTTCTTCACTCATAACTAATACAACTAGCATGCTTAATCCCAAAATTGTTCCAATGTCAGCTGTTATTGTTACTGAAGTTTGTTCTAAGAACCACTTTACAGTTTGTTCTTTAAGTTGATTATCTAATAGCTCACAAATTGTCTCGCACGCATGTGTGCTATGATTCAAATTTCCAACCTCACAACCTGACCTATGTAATACAGCTAGAAGTACTGGATATAGAGCCCATGCAGTTTGTTTTCATTATGTAGTATAAGATGTTGCCACATAAGTCTTCTATGCATTTAGTAGTGTTCCGAGAAGATGTTTTCATCACTTCATAAACAGCAGCTCTCTGATGATGCTGAAGTTTAATTAAATGTCTCTTCAGGTGGGTTTTCAGATTTCTAAACCATATCTCTTGATTTTCTCCTTGTTTGCATACATAGGTTAAATCTTTAACATTGAAGTAACCTTTTATGTTAGAATGTTTGTCTGAAGCACATGCTTTGGGGTCTGTGCAAGCTATGCAATATAATGTAAACATTTTATCATCAGAAGCATCATCAATATCTTCTTGATTATCATCATCTTCATCCTCAACAGCTATATCTACCTCAGGCATATTAGTGTCACTATTTGCAATGTTTTCCATTATATCACTTGGTACTGAAAATGAATCATCAGCATGCCCTAGATCCTTCTTTTCCACCAATTTGAATGTAGATTTGATCAAATCATTGTTCAGGATTTCTTGTATTGATTTCCACTTGCTTAAATGGGCTATGGAAATGTCAAATTTGTTGCTTTTTGCTTTATTAGATTTGGATGCAACACTTGAACTTGAAGGCATATTTTGACTCTTCTCTTTATTAACCACAACAGCTTGGTGAGTTTCTTTTGTTAGGCGCAAAATTGCATTCAATGTCTTCTGGATTTGGGAATTTTCAAATTCCTCTAAAGCAGTTTTGTTAGTCTGATGCGCAGATTCCTCACTTACCTTTTGTTTCTTAGGTGGAGGAGAAGCACTTTCTTCAGTCTGTGAAACATCTAGTGAAAAAGTTTCATTTTCTAGATTAGCAGTTGATGAAGTTGGTTCATTTTTCTGAGGTCTAGCACTAGCACATTTTGTGAACAAACTAAATGACTGCTTTGCCGTATCTCTTTGCTGCACTTCATCCTGGTATTTCTTTACTGCAATATCTAAGCTGTGGGCCCAAACTCTGGGACCTCTTGTATTGTAACAAATATTTTTTTTGGAATTAAAATGTTCCTCCCAGTTTTTCTTCTTTGAATATTTGTTCTTGCATTGACCACAAAAGTAACCCCTTTTAACACCCTCACTTTTCTCTCCAACTTCATCAATATTAGGATCCATTATTAATTATTGACTACCTGAAAAAATACAAAATAAGTAAAAGTTAGTAAATATAGTATGGTAAAAGTGAGTAAAGGTAAGTAAATATAGTACAATGAAAGTAAGTAAAAGTAAGTGCTTTAAACTTAGTAAAAGTAAGGAAGAGTAAGTTAAAGTAAGTAAAAGTAAGTTTAAACTTAACTAAACTTTTCAATTCTAGAGTCATGGTGGATTACTTAAAACCGCACAAGTAATTATCTGGCCAATTTATCAAACCTGGCTGAGATCAATGGAACATAGTCCAATCCTGATAATTTTATATTAAAAAAAAAAGTTTTAATAAAATTTTAATTATCAAAACATTGAAGCTTAACAAAAAATAAAAATAATTGTTAAATATGGAATTACCAACTAAACTTAAAATAACTAAATTTGTAATTTAAAAAAATTGGTTTGTACAAGAACGTATACGCAAAAAAATTGCATAACGTCTAGTGGATGAACAAAACCCAAACCCAAATTTACTTTTTCTCATGGTCAAATTTACTGGAGCAATGCTCCCAAGATCCCAGGAATCTGGAGTCATGACCTAGAGTGTTGAAACCAGCATCATTCTGTTTTTCTCAGAGATCTATAAGTGTGCCAATTTAAAAAAAAATTGGTGATGGTCACGTTTTTTTCACTGTTGAACTGACATGGAATGACCCTTATCCCTAACTTAAGAAGATTGGAATACAGGGAAAGATTAAGCGAACTAGGTATGTTTAGTCTTGAGAGACATTGGTTGAGGGGGAGATAGGATGCAGATGTTCAAAATGTTTTTAGGTTTGAACAATTTAGATCCAACTGCAGCAGTTCATATACGTGTACATAAGTTTTCAAGACTCGTAATCTTCGTCTGATAGATGTGCAATTTGATAAAGCCCCATGCAAAGAAATCTAAAGGGGTTAAATCTGGTGATCTCGCTGGCCAAGGTCTGTTGCTTCCGCGTCCGATCCAGCAATTTGGAAAACGTCCATTTAGATAGCCTAATCCTGAACAATTTTGGCATAGTGACAAGGAGCACCATCATAGCACGGGGATAGGATTGTTAGTACCGTCATCTATCAACATGATGGTGCTCCTTGTCACTATGCCAAAATTGTTCAGGATTATCTAAATGGACATTTTCCAAATTGCTGGATCGGATGCGGAAGCAACAGACCTTGGCCAGTGAGATCACCAGATTTAACCCCTTTAGATTTCTTTGCATGGGGCTTTATCAAATCTCACGTCTATCAGACGAAGATTACGAGTCTTGAAAACGTACGTACACATATACGAACTGCTGCAGATAACATAACCCCGCAAATGCTCCAGAATGTGTTTAGAAATGCTGCGGAATGATTTGAGCTGTGCAGGGATACTGATGGGTGTCACGTTGAATCCTACTCTTAATTATTTAATAAATGTTACCACTATCATTATGATTGAATTCCATATAATTTCCAATTGCTTCACAAAAATAGATCCTGACTTTATGTACACCCTATATAAGAAAAGTAGAAAACATATATGTAAACTGGGTTTATGGAAATATTTTCAGGCATACAGTACCTAAAGTAATAGATTTTTTAAATGACTTGCCATATGATGTAAATGGTAGCTCCTTAGTTTTAAGAAAAATTTGGATGCTTTCATGAATGAAAGAGAGACATTATAGATTGTAAATAGTATATATTTTCAGCTGAAGTTAATGTAGGCTACTTTGGTAGCTTTGTAAATAGTTATGTTAATTAGCTGACTTGAGATTGGCATTTTGCACAATTTTATTATAAAATATAATTCATAACTTGGATAACTTTAATAGGCTTGAGTGGCTTCATGTTTTCAAATGTAATGTAAACTGTCCAAATCTGAGAACATTTTGAATACGCAGTGGACCCTCATTGTTTATGATTAATTGGGACTGAGAAAAATGTCATGAATTACAAAATCACGAACAAGATCCATTTTCAATGTAAATTGGCTAATTGGTTCCAAAAGCTGAAGGATGGCAGTGTAAAATATCCTTAAAACGCCAAAAAAGTTTTAATAATATGTATTATTAAACAATGATTCGCATGAAACAAATAAAAACCAATGATGTTACTGTAATATTACATAAACAATGATATTTTATGTAAATAAAACTTTTTACTATATGTTAAACCCAGGTTTTTCACAAAAAAACCAACCTAACTAGGTTTTTGCTGGGTTTTGTTTTTTTGATGGGTTGAAATTTTTTTTAGAAAGGTTCGATAATTATGCAGTGCCTAATATATCTATTATTTTATTAATTTATTTATCTAATCTACAATATATATTAAAAAGACATCTTTATTTCACAAAGTTCAGATATGAGAGATGATGATGACATATTAGAATTTTCTCCATTTTAATTTTAGATCTTTCATTTATTTCTTAATAGCAGATTTCAGCTTTATTTAGACGTAACTCAAATTTAAATTTTTAAGATGCCAAACTCAGAGTTATAAGAGGTGGAAGATCTAAAGGTAGCAAATGGGATGAGGTGACTTTATTAAGTGATCAGCCTACTAGAGTACTGTGCAATTATTGCAAAGAAAGTATCACTTGAAAAATTGAGAGAGTGAAACATCATCTAGAGAAATGCAGTAAAAGAAAAGTGGAATGTTTTGAAAATGAGGCAAGAGGTATGCCAAGACTTGAATTTGGAGTATCAGTTGAAACTGATTCACTTCCTCCAACTTTGGCTTCTGGCAAAGATGA
Source organism: Bathynomus jamesi (assembly GCA_023014485.1). Taxonomy (NCBI): domain Eukaryota; kingdom Metazoa; phylum Arthropoda; class Malacostraca; order Isopoda; family Cirolanidae; genus Bathynomus; species Bathynomus jamesi. Next base: position 70,553 of record JAJOZX010010027.1, on the reverse strand, counting down.
TCCAAAATTATAAGTGAAAATGTGCCTGAAATGAGTGACACCGGTGCAGCTTCTTCTTCATCCACATCCTGTTATTCAACACCAATAAAGCATAAAAGGCAAAGATCAATTACACAATTTGTGGTAAGAACAACTGTGGACCAAAAGGAAGAATTAGATTTACAAGTTGCAAGGTTCTTTTTTTCAGTTAACATACGGTACCCTTCATTTTTTTAGAAAATAAAGAATTTATAAAATTAATCAAAGGTCTAAGATCAGGATATGAACCACCAAACAGGAAAAGGTTTGTATCTGATCTGTTAATAAAAGTTAATGATGAAGTAATCCATGAAATGAAGAATGACCTTAATCTTGATGATTGTACCATTACCCTTATACAAGATGGCTGGAGTTCAGTTGGTATTCATAATGGAAAAAAGCCATATCTGATTTCAGCAGTAGATGCTGGAAGTACAAAAAAGACAGCAGAATATCGTGCACAGTTAGCTAGAGAAGCAATAACAAAAACTAAAGAAATATATGGCATTGATGTAAGTATAACTATTTTGTAGGTACATTTTATTTTAGTTATAAACTGAATGTAATTCTCTGCCTTGGTATACTCAAATGCTCAGTTCCTTATGAGTTATGACATTTTATTTTCAGGTATTTGCTATATGCACTGATAACAAAAACAAAATGATAAGAATGAGAGAAATTCTTAGGGAGGACAACTACAGTCTTATTACTTATGGCTGTTCAGCACACCATCTAAACTTGGTAGAAAAAGATGTCTCCCCAAAATCAGTTCTCAAGCATGTTGTAGAAATTAACAAATATTTCCGAAACCATCACCAACCTCATGTAAGCTAAAAACAAATCTAATAAATTAGCTACTGTCAGCTTTACTTTTATGCATTAACACTGTCAATGTTAGCATTAGCACTGTCACCAGTGTGAATCCTAATTCATGACTCATTAATAAGCTGCATAGGCTATTTATTTATGCTGTCAAATCTAGCAATATTTGTAATAAAAATTTATATTTTAGGGTTGGTTAATGGAGAAAGGAGGTATGATGCTGCAACTACCAAATGAAACCAGATGGAATTCTCAGTTAGAATGCATAAAAACCTATTTGTCAAAATTACTCTCTATATATAGAAATAAGAGGAGAGCATGTTGAAGATATTGATCACAACATCGGAAAATTGATAGATAACTTATCTATACAGAGAGAGGCACTCAATTTACAGTCACAACTCTTACTTGTTGGAAATGCTCTAGATAAGGTGTGTTTATATTATGCAGTTAAAATTACTTAACTTTAAATACCAATATTAATTTCAAGATATTTTATAGACTTATAGTGCACATTTTATTTATAGAATCATGTACTAAAGCACTACTAATAAATAATTAAAATACACTTCATTTTGTGTTGTAACTTGTAACACCAAAAAAATAAATTCTAACAATGCATAATTCTAAATGTTTACAGATGTTTTCATTCAGCCATATATAACTTTATAGTTTTTATTTTTTTTGTTACAGTTGCAGGCTGATAACACAACATTATCTGATGCTGTTGAAATTTGGCTCAATTTAATCCAAGATGAAAAATTAGCTCCATACAAAGAAGATATTAAGAGATTTAAAAAAGCTATGGAGCCATGTCATCTTTTGGCAAATATAACTGACCCAAAGTATGAAAGTAAATAGGACCTAAACGCTTAACTACTATCAATATATAAAAGATAGGTAAATCAACTGTATGGGCAGAAGAGTTTTCTCTAATCTGAATCAAATCATCTGGCATTGCCATATTAGATAACAATTAGCATAAATTAGATACCATAACATAAATTATATAATCTATATTATTAGCTTTATTTTTGTTTCCACACAGTTCTATTATTTTTCAGGACAAAAACTGAATAGAGTTCAAGAGGAAGAGGCTGAAGAATGGCTGATTGAAATAAATTCAGAATACATGGCAGGATATTATGCCTTCTGCTTAAAAGACGCACTAATTTTTCCTTATTATTTATTCAAAGATAGTATAGTGAGCTCTACATCAGCTAGTAATTGGTGGAAAATTGTTGAAATGAAAGAAAAAGAGAGACCAGGTTACCATTAGGTTTTGCTAAATTTATGAGATCTATTCATAGTTGTCTGGCCAGTTGTGGATCATTGGGAAGATTTTTTTCAACATTTGGCTTGGTATGGAGTGAAATGTGAAATAGGTTAGGGAAAGAAAAGGCAGAAATGTTGGTTCGAATCTACCGCCACCTAAGTTCAAAAGATGCTGAACATACTGATCAATAATCAATATTAGGTACCACTTAAATTATTTAAATTATAAAGCTGAAAAGAAACTTGATTTATTTTTAGATATAGGTAGCCAGTTAGAAGATAGATAAATTAGATACAGTATTAGATATAAGGTTCATAATGAAACATGTCAAATAAATAGTTTCTGGAAATTTTAGTTTATATTGGCCTTATCACATTAATTATAGTTTATAGTTGTTAATATATAAGACTGCATAACCATATTATAAAAAATGCTAAGTTAAAAATAAGTTTGAGAAGTAAATTGATGTGGTTTTTTGGGTACCAACCCTGATATTATTACATAAACAATTATGTAAAGCAATAATATTTTATAAACAACTAAATAACACTAAATATAGTACGGTACATGTAATTATTGTTATGAGAACCTACATGCAAAACTTTACATTTGTCTACGTTAAATTGCATCTGCCACTTATCCATCCACTCCATAATCCTATTTACATCATCTTGGAGCCTATTTCTATTATCCTCATTAACAACCTTACCGCCTATTTTAGTATCGTCTGCGAATTTTGACACATTACTAGTTAATCCTTCATCTATGTTGTTAATGTAAATTACGAATAGCAATGGGCCTAACACTGAACCCTGTGGGACACCACTACCTACATCCAACCACCCCAATTCACTACCATTAACAACGACCCTCTGTCTCCTAGCACGAAGCCATTCCTCTAACCAGTTAGCTACCTGACTGCGTATACCGTGCGCTTTAACCTTCACAATTAATCTTCTATGCAGAACTGTATTGAATGCCTTTTTAAAATCTAAATAAATAACATCAGCCACTCTATGCCTATCGTATTTGCGCACTATTTTGTTATAAAATTCTAACAAATTAGTTAAACAAGATCTATGGCGTCGAAACCCATGCTGACTACTATTAATCAAATCTCTACTTTCTAAGTGATCAATGATATGATCCCTAACTACGGATTCCAAAAGTTTACCAACAATTGACGTTAAGCTAATGGGCCTATAATTGCTAACTACTGTGCAGTTGCCTTTTTTTAAAAATGGGCGTAACATTAGCTAATTTGAAGTCTTCAGGAATAATCCCCATTTCGAGTGACTGATTAAAAATCTTCGTTAAGGGGCCTACGATAATGTCTTTCAAATCTTTCGAAGGCCTGTGATAAAAAGTATCAGGGCCTGGATGGAGCCTTGTTAACTTTTAGCCTATTGATATAATGCACAATCTCACCCTCGTAAACAGTCTCCTTAGGGATGGGGAGGAGAGATTAGTTGAAGCGCTATTTTGTTTGTTAGATCTATTAATTAGTTATGCAGAGTTACCTGATGATTGGAAAAAAGCAAATATTATAGTCATTTATATAAAAGGGAATAAAAATGAGGTAGGAAATTATAGGCCTGTTAGTTTAATATAAATGATTGGAAAGATACTGGAAAGAATTTTAAAAAATAATACTGAAAATCATTTGGAGAATTTTAATCGTGTTTCAAGTTCCCACTATTGATTTAGATCAGGTGGTTTTGTTTAATCTCTCATGACTTTTTAGAGTTTGTAACTGATCACACAGATAATGGACAGGATGTAGAGTATTTTTTTTAATGAAGAAAGGGTAAAGGGCAAATGTCTGCAAAAAATGTCCCCCTTCATGGAGGAAGAAGTGAGCCAAGCTCAAGGGCCAAGGTTTTTGAGATGCCTGGACCTTTGCAATCAGCTATTTATTTGGATTTCAGTAAGGCACTTCACAAGGTTCCACATTGGAAACTTCTGTATAAATTGAAAACTCGTGGGATACTGAGGTTGGTTATAAATTTGAAAAAAAATTGTTGAAAGTCAAAGAACAGTAATTTTAAAGGGACATGAAACTGTGTATAAAATGTGAAAAAAGGGGTACAGGAGGTACTCATTATCCAAGGATAATGGGGACCAAGAAGTCACCACTAAGTGAATCCACTTAAAGCAGGGACCTAAAACCCACAAGAAATACTGAGAATAAGGTTTAATTGGGACTAACACAATAAATGACACCCAAAATTATGGTTAAACATTTGTAAAATACACTTTTTATGAATGGTAGTTTCGCGCAATGTCTATCACTAATTCACCATTTTTCTTGCGCTTAATGACATCTAATTTCACATCCAACCCATAGCTGGTACACTTTCTTTTAGTGCTGGTAGCTGCTTTACCACTAGCAGTATGCTTTGAAGTCATGGCTGCAATAATAGCACAAAAAAATCAACAAAATCAGAATGAAAACACCAAAAAACCACAGATGGGTTCAACACTGGCAACAGTTAGTAAGAGAGTGAGTGTGGCATCAGGGTTGGGGGTGGAGCGTGGTGGAGTGTTGGAGGTAGGGGAAAGCGAGCAAGACAGCGACGGGGGGGAAATTTAAACAGTTTTCCACTGCGCTTCCACATTCACATACATTATTCGCAGAAACCTCTTAAGTGCGGAGAATTTATCCATATGGTTCTACAATTATTTGGCTGCATAAATGCAAGGACTCGGATAATGAATACTTAGATAATGAGGAGCCCCTGTACCATAAAGATCAGTGTTAGGTCCATTTGGCCTACTCTTTATTCTATAACTATCTAAATGATTTATGCAAGAGATTAAATGATAAAATATCTAAATTTGTAGATACAAATATGGAAAATTCTTATAAACTACAAAAATATCTCGACAGATTAGTGACCTTGGATAGTAAATGGCAGATGGAATTCAATATTAAAAAATGTAGTCATCAATTTTGGTAAAAATAATGAAAACTTTAGTTACAAGATGCAAGGAAACTGGTTCGAGGATGTTAGACAGGAAAAAGATCTTGGCACTATTGATCTAAAATTCCAAGCAGTGCTTAGAGACTAGAAATAAGGCAAATAAAATGTTAAGTATTATTAAGAGGAATGTTAGTCACAAAAGTAAGGAAGTCATCTGCATATTATATGATTTTTATGTGGTGTCACTTAGAACTGCATTCAAGCCTGGTTCCCTCACCACTGTCATGATATAGATATGCTCCAAGGTGTACAATGTAGATAGAGCAACCAAGCTTATCCCTAGCTTAAGATGATTGGAATTTATTGTAAAAGATTAAAAGGAAATGGGCATGTTTAGTTTTGAGAAATGATGTTTGTGGTGATATAATACATACAGTGGGCCCTCATTGATTGTGAGGCTCACTGTTCGTGATTTCACAAATTTGTGGATCCATTTTACCACCATGTTTCTGTAAATTCGCAAATGACTGCAAATTCATGATTTTGTCATGTGGCATCTGCAATGCTGCCCATACAGGCCGATGCAGGCTCAGTTACACTGTCTTTCACTGAGTGAAGTTGTCATTTCATGTTCTTCAATGCCAGTGTACTGTCAACTGGGGGAAAAGTAAACAGAATGATGACTTTTTTTTACCTTTATTATAGCAAATCTGAAAATTAAACAGTTTCATTATGAAATATATATCTATAAAAGAATATGGCCCTTCTCTGACTTAGTTACATAACGTGAAGTGCCTGGTCCCACCGACTCACCCGCAAATAATAATACCTACATGATGGATGATAGAGAGTTAGTGAGCATTGATGAGGAAGTAGATTTAGGTGTACGCGTATCTAAGGATTTAAAAGTTAGGAACCAGTGCCTGGAGTCTTGTGCAAAAGCTAATAGGATGTTAGGCTTCATAGTGCGTAATTTCAAATTTAAATCGAAGGATATTATATTGCCCCTTTACAAGTCCCTAGTCAGGCCCCATTTAGAATGTCATTCAGTTTTGGTGCCCATATTTGTGGGAGGATAATGATAGGTTAGAAAGGGTTCAGCGTCGTGCCACGAAACTAATTCCGTCATTGCGCAACAAGCCTTATGAAGATAGGATAAAAGAGGTAGACTTGCATTCACTCAAAACTAGGAGATTAAGGGGGAAGCTTATTGAAGTTTTCAAAATTGTTAATAACATCGATAATGTAAATTTTGACAAACTGTTCACTTTCGATAATAGCAATACTCGTAATAACGGATTTAAGTTGCGTAGCAGATGTTTCATTACTAATATCGCTAAAAACTTCTTTATGTTTAAAGTAATTGATAAATGGAATAATCTTCCTGCGTCAGTCATTCACTCTACCAGCGTTAATATGTTTAAGAACCGTTTAGATAGGTAGGCATTTAAAAAATATTAACGTTGTTTAAAATAAAAAAAAAAACCAGTTAGCAACAGGAGCTCTGGGAGTCGTAATCGGGGATGAGTCTGTTGACGTCTAATGCCAGCTTGTGATATGCCAGCAAAAGAAAAAAAAAAAAAATTAGACTAACACAAATGTAGATGTAGCTCATAGCGTAAACTAACCCACTTTTTGTTTAACTTTACCTTTTTTTTTTTTTTTCTTATCCTCTCCTTACTTGCATGTCTGTAACTCTCTTTACTTGCATGTCTGTAGTTTGCATGGTATGACTGCGAGTTAAGACTGTGTTTGCATGGTTTGTAAGTGTTCTTATTTTTTCTTTTCATCTTTCACCCCTTTCCTATTCTCTCTAACTATTTTTCTGATTTGTCAGCAGTGGCCAGTGGATGATGATGGCAAGTCTTTTTTTCTCTTTTTCTGAATGAATGTTAACCCATGAGTGATAGGTGTTGCTACTTACTTAACCCCTTATTTTCTTCTTAACCCCCTACTTTCCTTTCTCTCAGGCTAACCTGAGAGTGGATCTTAGGGTCTTTGTTAGCCTTAGCTTCTGTAGATCTGTAGAATAGTATCAGGGCCAATAGCTATATTTGGTTTCAGTGCATAATTCCTTGCCTAATATCATCCTTCATTATACGAGTTTTATCAAGAATGCCAGAGTTTAGAAAATCTAAAGAATAAAAAATGAAGTTACAGTGTTTGAGTTTTCTTCAGTACAAACTGAACCAACATAATCTTTAAAAATACCAGTGATATCCTGATCATTTTCAAATATCCTATCATGTTCTATTAGGCCAATCCTCATGTTTTTTATTGTATTTATAAAAAAAAAGTTTCTTTGGGTCCCTTATTACTATTTCTAGCTAGATTTATTTCACTATGCATTTTGCTCTCTAATCAAAGTATTTAAATCCTTATTTTCTTGTAACTATCTAAATTTGCTAGACTATTTAGTACTATTTCTCTTTGGTGACCCCATTTTTTTGAGAGACTTTTTCATAGACTTTATTTATTTTGATTAAATATTTTATGCAGTTTTACTAACCTAACCTAAAAATGAGGCCATATGGGGGTCACTAAATGGAAAAAGTTTGTTAGGTTAAGTTTAGTTTAGTACAGTAAAAGTAAAACTGCATTAAATATTTAATCAAAATAAGTAGAATCTTTTTGGAAAAGTCTCTCTAAAAAATAGGGTGATTAAATGGAAGAAGTTCCAATTATTTATAACTACTATTAATCTCCCTGAATGCTCTTTTCTTATTTTAATCATTTTAACTACCTTAGTTCCTTATTCCACCACAAAGGATTCCTTGGTTAATGTTTTAAATGACATGGGCTGGACTTTTTATGAGGTAGTTTTAGTCACTTTATTCAAATTTGCCACTCAATTTTTGTTTAAACTATTGTAGAAAATAATAATAATATAAATATATTTAGTGTATTTGTAGTCAGGGTGGTATGATGTCATGTTACTCTGCGACTTAATTAGTTTGTTGGTTTCTGTTCTGGCTATTTTTTTTTTCTAATTGGATTCAGTTTGGTGGTGGTTGTGATAGAATTATGATGTGCTATTTGTGTGGTTTTGACTGAGAACTTGATTCATCATGTACCCTAGATGAAGACAAAGCATTGGATGTTTTTATCAATTACGGCGTTATTCTCTCATCCTTAACTTGCCCAAAATGTGACAGTGAATACGAAAAGATCAGAAGATATTTAGGTGAAATAACCAGTATTAACCTGTTAGGTTAATTGAATGCCTGGTTAGATTAATTGAATACCCAGTTAGGTCAACTGTATGCCCTTGATGATTGGTTGTCATGATATTTTCATTAGTTTAAACAAAAATGATAAGAAACTTTTCTGGTTAATTTTGAGGTGAACATGTTAGGTTATGCTTTATTGTATAAAATGTAGTCAAAAATACATTTTTCAGGTGTATTTTGGTGTGCTTTGTTTGAATATGACCTTCATTTCTTGTGCAAATAAACAGAAATACAGTTGTCATTGCATGGCCCACACACGTATTTCTGTTCATTTGCACAAGAAATGAAGGTCATATTTGAACAGAGCACACCTAAATACACTTGAAAAAATGTGTTTTTGATTTCAACTTCAGGCCATGTCATTTTTGATATAATTACTGATTCCTCACCTTATTATTCCTGAAAATGCTAAAGGGAATTTCTTTGCATGTAGACTACATTTCACTAGCACTTTTATTTACTAAACTTACCATAGTCACCTTTTCAGAAGTGAGGAACTAAATGATAATTGTTAACGAGGTTCCTGTTCCTTTGTGCCTGTAAGGCCTGTACATGTGCTATATTATGTAGAATGTCATTCTAGACTGGTCTTAGTTTTAGAAGTTAATAATTAGACTTTTCTTTTTAATTTCCCAGGAAAGAAGAGTAAAAGAATAAAACTAAGTACAAAGTACAAAGTTGAGAAAAAAGTGAGAGAACATCATAGAAAGTTACGGAAAGAGATGAAGAAAAATCCATCAAAATTTGGAAGTAAGTTACTTATGTATCTTGTATGGTAATAAGTATTGTAAGCTGACAATTAAAGTTTTGTAGTTAAGTTTTGATGGGTTATATTGGTATCAGACTGTAGAATTTGCAAAATTCTTGTGTAACTCTGATTTTTGGAAAAATTCTTGTTTTTCAAATTGTTGAAGTTCTGCATGTAGTAAAAAATTAATTCTAATAATATTTCTAACTCTCATCCACTTCAGAAAAAATAAAAATAATTTCAGTCAAAACTTCAGTTGTAGTTCAAACTTTCACCCAGTGCACTGCACATGAGTAATTTCAGGTAAAACACACTTGCCTGATACACTGAATGCGAGACTTCTGAAAAAAAATCCCTTGCTCAATGCCTTGGGAAATTGAAGCTCACTCTTTATTCAGACATAAATGGAAGTGAGAGTTTTACAATATTTTTCAATATTTTTTTTCTGTACAATTTAATTTCCTTCCTATTTACATTTTACAGTAGGTACTCAATTTGAATATGCTGTTGGAACCATGGAGGCTTTTTAGGCAAAATTAATAGCATTTAGTTTATTTATCATTCTCATTAAGTTATTTACAAAATTATAATAATATATCCATCTATTAAGCCTTACCTGAAATATACGAGGTCCACTCAATATATTTTGCCCCACCTTTTTTTTTCTTTCCAAGTTTCCTTGTAAGTTCAAGAAATTTTGTACACAAGTAGTTACATACCTGTTTTACAAGTTTTTATTTTTCCACATAGTCTCCATCCTTTTCTATGGCTTTCCTCCACCTCAAAACAAGGGCCTTTATTCCTTGCTGGTAAAAGTCTGCTGGGTTCTGCTGGAGCCACCTCTGAACCTCCTCAACAACCTCATTGTCACTCTGAAACTTTCTTCCACGAATAGCATCCTTCATTGGCCCAAACAAATGGAAGTCTGAAGGTGCCAGATCTGGGCTGTATGGAGGGTGGGATAACAGTGAAGCGCATTTTTGTGATGGCCTCTCTTGTTTGCAAACTGTTGTGTGGTCTTACGATATTGTGCAAAAGAATACCATCTTCCAGTTTTCACTTTGGTCAAACTCGCTTTATACATCTCTGGAGTCTCTGTAGGGTAGCAATATGTGCCTCTGAGTTGATTGTTTGTCCTTTCTTCATAATGTCTACCAGAATCACCTTTTCATGTCTCAGAAGATGGTGACCATAACCTTTCCTGTAGAGGTAGCCATTTTGAACTTTTTCTTGCATGGGGAGTCTGCGTGATGCCACTCCATGGATTGGCATTTTGTTTCAGGTTCAAAGCGGTGTAACCAAGTCTCATCCCCAGTCACAATTCGTGAAAGGAAGTCATCCCCTTCTGTCTCATATTGAACCAATGACTCGGAAGCAATTTATTTTCTTTGGGCTTTGTCAGTTCATGAGGAACAAACCATGAACGCACTTTTGAGTATCCCAGTTGCTGAATTATCATATTCACACTTCCTTCACTAATTCTAAGCTCCAGTGATGCGCTGATTTGATCGAATGATGCTGTTAGCACATTGCACAGTGTGAGATGTCACAGCTGATGCTGGGTGATTGCTGTGTGGCTCATCATTGAGGCTGGCTCTCCCTCTCTCCGATGATCTTGCATGTTTAGACCAGCATCCAACTCTGCTTTGATCAACAGTAGCATATCCATAAATGTTTTGTAGATGTTTGTGACTATTTCCAACTGTTTCCTTCTCTGTGGTTAAGAACTCTATAACAGCTCTGTTTACAATGCACATCACTGTCAGATGCCATGTTTGAAACTGTTAACTCGCCTCAGTTTTATACAAGGGCATTTAAAAGTGGTTTTATACAAGGAGTGGGGTTCAAACTGGAAAAATCTGGTTGTGAAGCGCAGAAAGTTCAAACTTGTGGCCCAAAAGACATTTCAGCCCCATGGCCTATTATTTAGCTAAGAAAAAGGGTGGGGCAAAATATATTGAGTGCCCCTAGTACATTAGGCTATTAGACCCATGAACTATCAAAGACATTCCAAAAGTCTGTTGCTATGATTAAAGTGTTTTCATACATTTAATCAACATTTCTATTGCTTTCAAATTTTGTCCTAGAGTTCTTCTGTCAGAATTTAATGTAAGAAAAAGTTGGGCCTACATTTAAATTAACTAACCCTGAAACATTTTTGAATATTTGTAATTTTGTATCATATCTGCAAGTAGTCTCTCAAAACTAAACGTATCCCAAATTGAGAAGTCTGAAAGAAATTTACTGGATCTGATGCATCACATATTACACTAAAATGTTAGTTTCAGATCTGGTGGCATCACTTTTCCTGTTTTTCATATATAGTATCTGGAGTCATTTCATTGATATTTTGAAGTCCCTTTCCTCCTCTTTTTAGAATCTGAGTACCGTACCACTTCATACTGAAACATACCCAACTATAAGTAGTTTGGATAATATGTTGTTTCATGGCCACCAGATTTTGGTGATCCATCCATTTTACCTATATATCGGGCCAATCAGGGTGAATCTTGTATCTGAGTTAGGTTGCACTAGGTTGCTTAGTTATTTCTCATATGACCAACTTTCAGCCAGTCAAGGGCCCCAAAAATAGATATCTATAAAACTATTATATACAGAAGTTTGGCAGAAGTGATATGGAGTAAGGTTCCCTAGCTTTGGTGTTCCTTATTTTTGGTGCAACTTCTTAGTCCCTATTTTCTAAATTTGGTTCATGGGCCATATATCCTGCATAGCCATTGACTTATCAGATTGCTGGGGCATACCACATTCACTAGTGGCATTAGGGCTCTGCAACCTCTGCAATTGCGGGGGAGCCCCACACAACTGATTGTCATCAACAGTTTTTTACATTGTTGTTCCTTATGCAACCTTGGTCTAGACTTGCTGAGAAAGGAAATCTCAAGGAAAAATAGTCACACAAAGATCTGAAAAAAACTGGACAAGATTATTAAAACTTATTTATATAAGTCAGGTGGTGTATTCATTTGCTCTATGAAGATTCACTGTGTATTCAAATTTAGTGTCATGTTTGCAGAGCTTTTTGTCCCATTGTGTGTGTGGTAATTGTGGGATGTGAACCAGGAAGTTGCAGTGTGTACTTGAACAATTTCTGGAAGTTAATGCTTATTTTTTCATACTATTTCTCTTTTCAGGCCCAGACTGAGTAGTCACCTCGTGGTACTGTTGCGTAATTTCAGATAAAGATATAGCTATAGTCAAAACAAACTATATATTTGCATTTGTGAATTTGTGTTGGGAGGAGTGTTGACCATAACTCTAATCAAAAAAGAAACTTTACTTTTGCTATGACAGGGGCCCCCAAATGACTAATGCCACCCCTGACCACATGACTCATTGAGAACACAAGATAACTTGCTGTACAATACTGTACAATACTGTTCTCATTGTGTGCTATATATGACATTTCTTGCCTCATAATAGTATTTCTGACATTTTACATTACATTCATTTATACTATTTAAATTGATATTAATGTGTCCTAATAATTTTACAAGACCTTGATTCTTCTATTTGGCAACAGGAGTTGGATGTTCCTTATATCCAAGTTTTTCAAATAGTTCAAGGGTTATCCCATTTGTACCAGAATTAGGCATAGACCTTAGTTTTCCCCCAAGTTTAAACTTAACTGGCATGAATCAGCAGTTAAGGTTTTACAATAACAGGCCAAGCAAGAATTGGTGGGCTGATAACTGATTAAATCACTTTCTCTCTCCAGAACCCAGGAAGGAAAATATGTATATCAAACAGGAATATTGGGTTGAATATATAATGACCATACAAATTTAATGTATATAAACAGGTGGGATTAGAATAATGGTACCTAATGTGAACAGGAAGCTTTAAATTCAGGATGAAAACTTGTAGAAGTGCAGACTTATCTTCAATGGAGTATTGTTAAAAGGACTAACAATTTGTGAACCAGGAAGAAACCATAATTTTCTGTTGAGAGTTCACTATATTCAGGGTACACGTATAATTCTATAGAGTATATAACATAATTATTTATATTGCTTACTTTTTGTTGTTTATCATTTGTTTCTGTAAAATAATGAAAATGTTTTATATTTTTACTTTACATAATTATCTAGGCCTATTCATTTTAAAGTGATGTAAACACCAAAATGCTTAGTTAGTTATTTCTTAGTAAATCCATGCTGCAGACTGAAATAAGATTAAAATTATCTGAATGAGCAATCATGAATACTATTATTCATAATTCTAGAAGCTTTGCAAGTTTGTTTACCCCCTGGGGTCATGCTGACCTAAGACCCTGACATGGGGGTTGTGGGGCAAATTTGGCTTTGAGAAACACTTCTAGTGGCTTCCCCACCATTCCCTACCAAGGATGTTAGACTAACAGTTATAGATTCCAACCTCCTTTTTATGACTCTTCTTGTAAATTAGTAGCAGGGCTGGGTACCAGCAATATAAATGATACTGGTACAATAATTTTTAATTACTAAGTGGTAGTGATATTACCAACTTTCCAAACTGGTGCTGGTGCTAGTTTTGGTATTGCCTAATAGTTATAGGGCCTACAAACACTTTATACATCTAGAATCTACTTTTAATATTACAAAATTGAAATATTTTTATACAGTATATGCATAACTAAAGAAAATTTTTAACCTTTTAATAAGACCTAAAAAATTTCTTCAGGTTTTATAAATTCAGTAATAAAAATAAAGATAGAATAGTTCTTATAGGGCCTATAGCATCAAGGAACTTGAGAAAGGTTACTTGAAAAGGATCAGGATATGGTTGTTTTTTAAATGAAAATACCAACAAAATACCACCAGATTGTGGTGTAACAGCAGCTTTTAAGAGTTACTGGTAGATACTGGTATTATGTACTACTGTACTATGATAATTTAGTAGTACATAATTTTTTTTTATCAGGAATCTTGGCAGAATATACTTAGCTTTACAGTAGTTGAGGCATTTAATATTTTAATCTATCTTCTTCCCTGAGAATCGTAGCATGAATATTATCAGGACCAGCAGCTTTATTTGGTTTTAATGTGTTACTTATTTGCCAAATATCATCCTTCCTTATATGAATCTTATCAAGAATGTCAGAGTTTAAGGAATTTAAAGAATCAAAATCAAACTTGTCCACGTTTTCTTCATTAAAATTGGAGTAAAACTATTAAAACTACCATCATGTTCAATTAAAAGAAATCCTGTCATGTTATGTCCTTGACCAAATAAATTTGGAAGGGTCATACTGGATCATGGAGAAATACAAGAATTTTTATTTCAGGGACACTGGCAGCATTTACCTCAGGTTATTCTTGTTAATATTTACAGCCTCTTTAATTTCTTTTTCAGTGAAGAGGGCTGATCCAGGAGTCCCTAACTCATTTCCTTTCAAAGCTGAACTTATAAATGAAGCAAAAGAAGCCAAAGCACAGGAAGAAGAGAGGAGACAAAAGCTTCGCACAGCATTGAAAATGAGGAGGAAAGAAGAAAAACAAGAAATATTTAATGCTAATCGTAACATCAGGTCAGCAGTGGGATTTATATGTTGTAGAACCTAAGTCTAATACTGTTAAAGGCATATTGAATAGGAGTTTTATATTATATATATATATATATATATATATATATATATATACAGGGTGTTTGAAAACGTTCTGTACACATATATATATATATATATATATATATATATATATATATATATATATATACAGGGTGTTTGAAAACGTTCTGTACAAATTGTAATGGGGGATAGGCAACACCAAGACAAACCCTTTTCATCTATAAGTGTATATCCGCTGACGTCACCATTCGGCGCGAGAGGGCGCCGCTGCAATTGGCTAAAAGGTGAAGTGGGCTAGACTCGCGCTTGCCGCGGGCATTCTTAAATCGGACGTAGTACGCGTAACATGGAGCGCTTCACGACTGCTGAGATGGCTGACACGCATATGGTGTATGGGGCTGCCAATGGAAACGGAAGAGCTGCTGTGAGGTTGTACCGACAGCGCTTCCCAAACAGACGTGTGCCAAACCACCAAACGTTTGCGCATTTGCATCGGCGACTGCGAGAAACTGGAACATTCCATGCAAACATGCATGACACTGGTCGGGAGAGAAACGTGCGCACTCGTGACATGGAAGAAGAAATCCTACGGCGATTTGAGGACAATCCAAGCGCAAGCACGCGAGGTGTTGCACGTATCCTCGGTGTGAACCACGACCTGGTCTGGAGTGTGTTGCACGAGCAGCAGCAACTTGCCATGGACGATACCCGCCCAAACATTGACGGCGAACCGTTCTTGATGAGCATGCACCCGTGTAGCATGTGGATTTGCGTGCGCCCACACGTGAGAATTGTGCATGTTAAACACACCCTCACGTGTGAAACAGGCCTCATCTGAGAACAGCACATAAGCCGGAAAATTAGGCTGCACCGCTGTCTGCTGCAGAAACCAGCGTGCGAATTCCACACGAAGAGGGTAATCCCGAGGTTGTAATGCCTGGACACTCTGACGATGAAACGGATGTAACTGCTGCTCGTGCAACACACACCAGACCAGGTCGTGGTTCACACCGAGGATACGTGCAACACCTCGCGTGCTTGGGCTTGGATTGTCCTCAAAGTGGTAATTTCGTTTATTGTTAATTCCACCCGAATGAATTGTGCTTCATCACTAAACAGTATGCGATTAAGAATTTGGCGATGCATAGCCATCACTGGCAAAATTGAACACGTTTCTCGTAATTATCCGGTTGAAGAGCTTGCACACGTTGCAAA
Organism: Bathynomus jamesi; assembly: GCA_023014485.1. Taxonomy (NCBI): domain Eukaryota; kingdom Metazoa; phylum Arthropoda; class Malacostraca; order Isopoda; family Cirolanidae; genus Bathynomus; species Bathynomus jamesi. Next base: position 54,751 of record JAJOZX010010027.1, on the reverse strand, counting down.
TGATAGGGATACAAACCCTCATCATGTATGGTTCGTCATACACGCGATGCGGATTCACCAATTCGTCTAGAAATCCTTCGAACACTGGTAGTTGGGCTACGTTGTACTCGATCCAGTATGCGCTCCTCCACAGCAACAGGCCGTCGTGCTACATGTTCTTGGTTTCTTGGAACAATTGTCCCGTTTCCCTTAATCTCTGGTGTGTGTCAGTAAACACTTGGCGGTTCGGAAAACGTCTTCGATATTCCTCAACTGCCGCTCTGCTGTTAGCATCACAGAACCCATAAATGAAATGGGTATCAGCGAATTCAGCGGGTTGATTCATTTTGATTGTTCACCTTAGTGCAACACAGTCTCGTACCACAGATAAGAACCAACTGAAAGAAAAAACCGAGGTGGTAGTGGTAACTTCGTTAACCGAAACTACCACCAGTACTGCCATCTATAGAATTACACACAAGTAGGGATTTGTTGTTTGCACATCTTAAAACGTCCGTAGCTCCGCAACAGTCGGAAATAGTACCTATGTTGTATTAACTTTTTTACTCGATATCACCCCCCAAATCATCCCAAAGTATGGCAGACAGGTTGTGAAACACCGTGTGTGTATATATATATATATATATATATATATATATATATATATATATATATATATATATCACACGCACACGCACACACGGTGTCCCGTAAGTCTGGAACCATAGGGTAAAATAAGTAATTCATGTTTTTCCGTTTATGCACGTGCCCATGATGTCTTTGAGTAAGGAAGAACGCATCCAGGTAATTCTGCTCGGAGGAAATCTGAGTCAGAGGGAGGTCGCTGAGGAATTTAACAGATTGCATCCGGACCGCGCGCCAATAACACAGCTGTGTCGGCAAACTTGTAGCAAAGTTCAGGGAAACGGGATCCATAGGAGATAAATCACGCAGTGGACCTCTGAGGACATCCACCGACGATAACACAGTCGCTACCATCCTCGCACATTTCACAAACAGTCCCCAAAAGTGTCTCCGGCGTTTTTATTGCGGTTTTTATTATTTTGCCCTGTTTCCAGACTTTGCGACACCCTGTATATATATTACTGTATGAAGTTAGAACTCCCTTGTTACGTATGTTTTATTTGAAGTAGAGAACCTAGATAATTTTTTTTTTTTGTAGGTAGGTAGGTAGGTAGGTAGGTAGGTAGGTAGGTAGGTAGGGTGTAGTCAAGAAGTAATTAACTAATAACTATTATTCCAATATTTTCATGGTTCACTTATAAAGGTGGTCATCACTAACACATTAGAATTTTGTTTTGGCATTACTTACAGACTACAGAACATTAATGAAATAAATTACAGTATTTTCTATACTTAATAGTTGTAGAACCCATTTTCATTGAGGACTACTTTCTTTATCTGAATAGCCACTGCTGAAGTAATTGCAAGTTAAACTTGGTTGCATTTCCTTTAAATTCATGGTGTTATCTAACATTATACTTAAACTAACCAAAGACATAGGCTAGTTCGTCATTTTCCTCGCGATGGCTTATCGTTTTTAGGTACTGAGAGTTAATGTATAGGAGAAGAAGGAAGTGGTTGTACCTGTACATTTTTATTAACTTGTGTTCCAGTGAATTTGTCGAAAATGCACAGAAAAGAGGGAAAGACTTCGAGTCCAAAAGAAATGTCGATTCTGAGCAAAACAAATTTACTAATAAATCTGCTAAAGCTTATTATAAAGAATTTAAAAAGGTTTGTTGATAATACTGTATTTAATCATTACTGAGACTGCATATTGGTTATGTAGGAAAACTTTTTTTTTTTTACTGTTCACTTTTTGGACAAAATACAGTACTTCATCACACTAGAGAGTTTTGTTGAAATTAGAAGTTAATTCTTTATTTCATATTCAAATTTATTCAGGCACCATGCATAAGATTGGACTCCTTTTGACCTTTCTTTTTTAAAAGGTTGTAGAAGCAGCGGATGTAATTTTGGAGGTGTTAGACGCGAGGGATCCGCAAGGAACTCGTTGTTCCCCCATGGAAGATATGGTTAGGGATAGTCCAAATAAAAGGCTTGTCCTTGTTCTGAACAAAGCTGATTTGGTGCCAAGGAGTAGTTTGGAAGCATGGCTTAAATACCTTCGCAGAAAATACCCGACCATTCTTTTTAAAGCTTCCACTCAAAGTCAGTCGAGTAATCTTTCTCATGCACGGACCAAGTACGTAAAAAAAGGCTTAATTTATTTAATTATATTTAAAACGTTTAATATATATATATGCTGCAGCCCACAAGGAAAAAGAAAAAAGATTCGTTTTTCTTTTTCCTTGTGGGTTTGCAGCATTCATTCATTTCACGTGTTTTATTGTGAAATTCACACACACACACACACACACACACACACACACACACACACACACACACTAAATCGCTGTAATCGTACTTGCACTCAAACTAATTTCAAATATGAGGATCTGTCCTAGATCCCGAGTGTACCATGAAAGCAACAGTTTACAACTTTAATTTCAATATGGTTTATATTTTCAGATTTATTTACTATGTTTTTATGCAATACTTTACATTTATATTGTTGTTAATAAGCAAGTGGCAACTTTTGTAGCGAAAAACCTTAGTGAAGAACGTGTCTTTATTACTGAATAGGTAAAGGTAAAGAAAAAATTTACAGTATACTGCGATATATATGTAACAGTAAATACATTTTGTTCATTTCGTCACATTTTTTTTCCTTTTTGAATGCAATGTATTCATATGGTCTAATAAGCTTTGCTCATGCAAGCAGCCAAGCACCAGTTAAGTTTGAAACCACACTCTTACACGCGTACTCATACTCGAACACTAAAAAAACCGTACTCGTGCTCGTACTCAAGTACTAAAAAGGTATACTTGTACTTGTTCTCGTACTCGACCACTCAAAAAATACTGTAATCGTACTCTTTCCACCAATAGGACACTCTACCTTTGATGTTAAATTTATTCAGGTCTTTGCTTCTCTTTATTTACATTGTTTGTCAAGAATACACATTTAAAAATTTGTAAATAATTAAATATTACCATTAAATTCACAATTGAATTGTGAATTTAAAAAAATTAATAAAACCATACGTTAATTTTCAGACCTTTCAAGGCCGAAAAGACCCTGCAGACTTCCAGATGTGTTGGAGCAGATACGTTGATGCAACTCTTGAAAAACTACTGCCGAAATTGTGGAATCAAAACGGCAATTACTGTTGGTGTTGTAGGTCTTCCTAATGTCGGCAAAAGCTCTTTAATCAATAGTCTCAAAAGAACGAAAGCTTGCAGCGTTGGAGCAACGCCAGGGATTACTAAGTAGGACAACTATTATCAAGAATGGTTTTTCGCTGTTAAAATAAGATAGATACTTCAGATTTTTTCTTCAGTTCTTATGAAAGGTAAAATAAAGATTTGTCAATGCACTCTCAGTATGTAAAAAAAGGGAAAAAAAGACGCACGCTCACTCAGCCTCAGCCGTCAAGGTCAAGATTTTGCTTAGGTACATATTGTGAGGTTGATCATTTTGTAATAGTAGTATCCTCACCAAAAATCAAGGCTGTGGGACCTTCGCTACCCCCCCTACCGATACTCATTTTTTTCCATATGAATTTGTATGGGAAATAGGCCAAAAATCGAAAATCGTAAAAATCGACCCTAAATATTATTTTTTTTGCTTTCGGATGGCCAAAATCGGGTTCCCTGGCACGAATTACATCAGAATAGACCATTCACCAACTTTTTTTGAGGTCAGGGGGTAGGGTGTAGGGTGTAGGGCCTTAAATCAAGGTGCTGACTCATAGCACCGGATATAAGGCCTAATATGACATTATTTTTGTTTTTCTTCTTTCCGGATTCCTATTTAGGTACCTAGAATGTTAAAAGTTTGTATTAAAATACGTTATTTAATTTTAAAATATCAGTAATAAATAAAAGCTAAAATCTTATTAAATTAAATTATGGCTACTAGAAAAAGAAGCCACAATGCAGCCTTTTGCAGCAGAAATTTTGAGCTACCAAGATCTATAAATTTTCTAGCAAATGATTATATTGATTTGATTAATTGGAATGAGCAGATAATCATTCCTCCACCTTTGCTAAGTAATTTTACCAATGAACAATTGCTTCAAATTAGAACTAAACCTCTAGAAATACTAGATTTTCCATGTCACAGCCAAAGCGTTGAACGGGGTGTCAATTTAGTAACTAAATCTAGCCAGGAAAGAATTGGTTATATTAATCGGCATAAATTTATTTTAAATACTTTAGAGTCTAGAAAAGAACTGCCTACTTTTGAGTGGAAGAGTTAATGGAAGGAATAAAAAAACATTAGTTTTAGGTCAAAAATTTTATTGAATTTGTCTCTTAATTCATAAATTTCTACCAATAATAGCTAAAAATTTGTATTAAATTTTTTTCATGCATTTTTGTATTTTTAAAATTGTTTTTCATTAAAAAATGAATATAAGTGTTTTATAAGCGAACTTTTGTAATAATAAAAAAAAATTTCGAAGTAAATCGCAAATTATCTCGAATTTTAAGAATTTTCTGAAAAAACTGAAATCGGTAGGGGTTGTGGGTAGGGGTCCTCAGAATTCAAAAATATTTTTCCAGGGTGTTACTATGATTGATTGAACCACAGTCTTATGGATGAGTCAAACTACAACAACAATGACTAAGTAATTCTTGTTTCACCATCCATAAGACTGTGATGATCAAGATTTTTTTTTTTAATATAAAATGAAAGTGCATTGACAAACCTTTATTTTTTTACCTGTAAAAATTTTTCGGTCACAAACTTCAACGTCATTAGGTCAACTTTTGACCTTAGAGGTCAGTATTTTTCCTTGTCCAAGGTCATTTTTTTGCTTTTTTAAAAAAAGTAAATCTTTATGGTCAACAACCAATTGGGGGTCATGGTATAGCTTTCCAAAGGTCAGTCACCTACTTTTTGACCTGGATTTGTCCGACCCCTGTATCTCATCAACCATTTGTCGCATGGAGCTGAAAATTAGTTACGTGAATTCACCGACCAAGATAACCTTATACACCAAAATTCATTCAAATCGTAAGAGGTTGGGTGTTAATCACTGGACCACTTACGTTGGAATGTCCCCATGTTTGTCTTGAATATTGCGCGTAATTATTGTGAAATAAAACGTAAATTCGGGACCTAATGCAGTGAAAAAAAGTTTCAGAACGTTCATGCAATACAGCAAAATAGCACAGGAATATCTAAGATTACAAATGAGCTCATTGTATAAAAATTCGATAAAAATCCCGTTATGAAGGGAATTATTTTGTTGATTCCACTAGTTTAGCACTTAATTTCACGATTCAACATTGGACTCTGCGTCTCTCGACAGAACTCTACAAGAAGTGACGTTAGACTCGAAGGTGCGCCTTATAGACTGTCCGGGCGTGATTCTACCGGGGGAAAACGTCTCTGACGCTGCCTCAACCCTTCGCAATGCCCTCAGAATCGAGGCCCTGGAAGACCCGATTCCCCCAGTCGAGGCAATCCTCGAGAGAGCAGGCAAAGAACAGGTACATCCCCCTCCCGAGTCCTTTTGCTTTTTATCCGGAAGTGGACCAGTTATTTTGCAATAGGTATAAACAAGTGATTTGTATAAAGACCTGTCAGTCGTGTTTTTCAGTTAACAAATGGGTAAAATTTTTCATATAGATATTCTTTATTTTATGTAGTTGATGCTACACTACATTTTGCCAGCATTCAATGACACGATGGAGTTTTTGGCTTTGCTTGCGAAAAGAACTGGCAAATTACAAAAGGGAGGTGCCCCTAGAGTTCAAGCTGTCGCCAGGATGGTTTTACAAGACTGGAATGTGTAAGTTATTCATAACCAAGTTTTAGGAGCCATTCAGGAGAATTAATTTTGCAGGAGAAATGTTTCAATTCTCTTGAATAAATTTTTATTTTTCTGGGTTTCGTCTTCATTCGTAATCTTAATCTATGTCCCGTATCCCCCAATGAAATGAGGGGTAGAGCATCGAGCCTGGGCTACCTTAGCTTCAGTTAATTAAAGGCTGGTGGCCGGCCCGCTGTTTCGTCATAACGCAAGATAAAGGACACCCATCCAGCTCTAGGCAGCACTGGGGTTCGAACCCACGACTCCACCAGTCTCAGCACTGCCGGGCGGCGCCCTAACCGATCGAGCCACAAGACACCTATATATATATGAGGGTTTGAATGGCGGTTCAAGATCGACCTGCGGTCGACCCCTCTGCAGCATCTTGCCTCATTTGAAGGATATGGAGGAGGAAATTTTTCTCCGATCTTCTCCTGCCCTCGTAGCCAGCCACGCATGGCTGGCTGGTCAGGGACTTTGCACAGGAACCTGTCCAGCTGGTTCTTTAACTTATTCAGGTTGGTGTGCTGCACACACACACACACACACACACACACACACACACACACACACACACACAGGGTGGTCCAAGAGTCCCAATCTATTTTATTTCAGAATAAAAATGTAGAAGCATAATTAGATGCAGGGGCGTCCGCAGGATTTTTCGCAAGGGGGGGGTAAAACTAACTTATTAGTTCTTAGTTCTTATTAGTTCCTTATTAGGTAGAAAAAAAAATGCACTGCTATGATAAGGGGAGATGACGGTTTTTACTCGTAGTGGTCGCAGTGCATTTTTTTTTCTACCAGTCAAGTCCATTTTTTATGTTATATGATACTATGATTAACTATAATCGTGTAAGTTTCAGTGAAATTGACGAAAAGGTTTTCGAGAGAAAAAAATAAATAAAACACACACTATAATGATCTTTGCAAATAATTCCATTACTATATCTTTCAGTATAGTTTATTTAACACTTCTAAGTTCAACGACACGGCACTTCGGTAAAGTAAGCGACATTTCCTTGAATGTGGAAACACTGACTGAGCTGCAGTAGAATTATAGAAGTCGTTGCGTGGGTAAACACAAATTTCCAAGGGAGGGCAACTGCCCCCTCTTGCCCTCCCCCTCCGGACGCCCATGATTAGATGTGCATTTATTTATCAAGTTTAGGTCTAAGATTTGACGTGAGCACTACCAGTGTCTCTGCAAATCTCAAATCTGTCCACTACATTGCGGAACACATTCTCAAGCATATCTCGGGTTATTTTAACGACTGCCGTGACAATGTGGGTTTGCAGATCTGTAACTCTTGTTTTGTAAACCTCAGACTTTATAAAGCCTCACGCAAAGTCTAATGGTGTTAAATCCGGAGATTGTGCTGCCCAGGTCCCGTTTCCATCACGTCCAATCCAGCGATTTGGTAAAAGCTCAAGATACGCCCGAACGATGTTTGCATAGTGACATGGAACCCCATCTTGTTGAAAGACAACAATCGAGACAATAGTGTCGAGAATGTCATCTGAACGAAGCTGGAGTTCAAGAAACTGCTGAAGTATGTCAAGATAAATTGACCCTGTTACCGTAACTTCTGCAAAGAAAAAAGATCCGTAAATCTTCGATCTTGTCATACCCAATCAGACATTAACTTTAGGAAAATCTCTACCCAATTCGTAGAACTCGGTCGGTTTTTCACTAGCCCAGATACAGGAATTATGTCGATTAATCTTTCCGCATGTGTGGAATGTCGCCTCATCGCCGAAGAGAATGCGGTTTACAGTAATAAGTTTTCGGTATGAATTTTTTCAATCAATTCTGTGCACATGGCGTCTGGTCTTGGATAATTCTCTTTGCGTAACTCGTGTAGCACTTGAATATGATAACTTTTCTTTTTTAATGTTGATTTTAAAATCCTTAGAACAGTCGTTTTTGGTATGCTCAGTCGATTTGATGCTGTACGACTTGACATTCTAGGATTTGTTTCAAAGGTATCTCTTACTGATTTAACATTTTCTTGAGAGGTACTCGACGTCCAGATCTTGCCATATGAACCCTGGTTTGTGAAATCTTTAGACTTTTTCTCGAATTTCTTTGCACTTCCCTTCAGTACGTAGTGTTACTACAATCACACGTTCTTTTACATCTATCATCATATATGGCTTGTAGAAAGTAAAATAGAAATATCATTATTTCAGCAAAATAGATAGGGGCTTTTGGACCACCCTGTATAATAATAATGAACACCATAATTTTCGATACTATATTTTCTGCTATTGAGAAAATGTATAGGTTTTATCAACAGTTTTGGCTTTCGCAGAGGAAGGATAAAATATTACACAACTCCTCCAGTCGAAGCCGCTTCGACCAAACTGAATTCGGTTCTTGTGGAGAAAATGAGCAGAGAGTTTAGTGTAGATGACTTGGATTCTGCCGTGGAAGGGATTATGGACGCGTTGCCCGAAGTAGCACCTTCAGATACAGTGCAAGTGGATTCTTTAAGACCTCTTCAGACAGTATATGAAGAGTCCGAAGAGGAGGAAGAACCCATGGAAGAGGACGACGATGAAGATAAAGGAATCCCTGAACAACAAAAAATCGTAAGGAACGGCCTGTTAAGTCTCTCTTTAATCTTACCATTTTAAGTTAACGACTTAACGCCCTCTTTTTAAACAAAAAAAACCACTAGATTATCCGTCCTATATTACTTTTTTTTTTATAATTTAATAATAATAATAATAAATCAAAAAAAATTTATAAAAACGTCGTGAATAATTATAATTTGCTGCCAAAATGAAACTGGCTAGTTTGAAGTAGAGTAATTATTTCGTGTTGAGTTGAAATTAACTCTTCATAGCTTTTTTTATTATTATTAAAAAACCGATTAATAATAAACCATGATGGTTTGCATATGTCAGTTTTTTAATTGTTGACTATTTTTACGTGCAGTTGCCAGAAAACGTTGAAATTGACATAGCCAAGAAACCGGCTGAGGTCGAAGTTGCTCCCGAGAAGAAACCCCGGTGGGAGACAAAACGCAAAGAAGTCGATCTGTCGAAAGTGTCTCTGAAGAAACTACAAACGCAGCAAGGGAAAAAAATCCGGAAAGAGAAGGCACGAAACGAGCGGAGGACGCAAGAATTAGTTCAAGCATTTCAGTCACTCAGTGGAGCTATAGAAGACACTTACGACTTTAATGATTATTTTTCTAAAGAAAAATAAAAGCGTGTTAAGTATGTACTCTCTTACACCCTTAATTGCTGGGAAGATTAATTACTACTACATCCGCAATTATTCAACGGGTGAAGATGACAAAGCCACACAGCAAATCGAGTTATCGAAGCTCAATTTTTCAATTGGATGTCTACCTCAATATTGTGCTTCAAACGTAAAAATATAATGGTTCAGTTATTTCTCCTTCAGATCATTTAAGGTCATATGACGGAGAGGACCTACAGCTTTACGTGAAACCCGAACCACGGGTCGCTAAATAGTCTGGACGCAGTGGATGGTCTCCCATCTAACTACTATCCGACCCAATATAGCTTAAGTTCCTTGATCAACGGGAAGCGGTGTTACAACATTGATTACGATGTTGCCCTTCAACTGTAAACACTAATGCTTATGTTCAGGACTTGGTTCTTTTCATGTAAATGTCCAATCTTCACATTTCAAATTTGCAGTATTCTAAATCAGGGCTATCATAAGAATCTTTGTTGGTTACCCAAGCAAGGAAATAACTTAACTTTATTAATACCAAAAGTTTTGCTGGCTCCATTCTTTGCTTCCAGACCTTTTGAGAACGTCAGATCATTGTTGATTATAACATTAAAACACCGAGGTTAACATCCCCCAACCAATTACCAGTCATACTATGTCCAAAGTGTGTCATTCTGGCTTGCATGAGGAAGTTAGGTGGAAGTTCAATTTTCAGAAACTACTTCCCCAGACTCAATCTTTCTGAAATCTAAAACCAAACTACCTTTTACGTCTGTAACCGAGCTATTTTTGTGCCATTAGCAAATTTGGCTACTTTATTGCTTATGTCATCTCCACTTTGTCATTTAAATACACTTATGAAAAGTAGTAGCCCAAAAACTAGTCCCTCGGGTAAACCAGATACATCGTCGTCTTTCAACCATACTTCCATTCATTGAGAAATATATTCCATGATGTTTTAAATTCAATAAAATTCTTCGATCAGGAAATTTATGAAGATTTATTAAGTATAGTTTGGACCCATATGACATCAGTTTTCTCTCCTTTATCTACATTAACAAATCTAAAAACAACCGATTTCTTAGGCAAGGTTGGTTTGATCTAAAACCATGCTTAGAATCTAATTCAAGAGCTAGAAAGGTTAGTAACCACTCTCCCCTCGTGTGGACACGACGCTTGAACTAAGGGACCGAACACAAACAATTAGTCCCCACCAATGATACATTTATAATGTTTTTCTTCTAAATTATCAAGTATCTCGTACTTTTGTTTCTACGCTAGACTTTTTCCTTCGAATCCTGTTCTCCTTTTGACATTTGGACTTTGTGCCATTCATCAAACTTAATTTTATTTGAACCTTAATACTTCTTATCCGAGTTCCAACCAGCAGAAAGGATCTTCACTACTTACACGATGTACCTCTACTGCATTACCATTATTATTATTATTCAGGCTTATTTTTAATTACTGTATGTCGCCAAATAAATCTGGACGGGCCATACTTAATTCCACTTGTCCGTTCGTCACATTTTCGTGTCGGAATAAAACTACTACTACTACTACACGCAAGAATTAGGTTCCTACATCAAAAGTCGAGGTCACAAATAGAGGTCAAACGTGAAATTGAACTTTTTCATGTCCTCCCCATAACGTGTGAGCCATTTCACATTCATAAAACTTCATAAACGTGTGTACCATCACAAGACAATGTGTCGCGAGTAAGAATCAGGTTCTTGCACGAAAGGTCGGTCACAAACGTATGAGGGGACACTGATGTTCCGACATAGTTCTTTTGTTCTAGACAGCTGTCATGAAAACACAATTTCCTGAGATTTTAAACACTTGTAGAATTTGAGATCTTTATGAAAGCGTTATGGAACCAGTCACCGCTCTTCTCACAAGCAGCACCCTTTTATCTATTTCGTTTCTGCAGCCCTCGGTCACTTTTTAGGTCATTTTCTAAAGTTTACCCAATAATTATTGCCTTCCAAAAGGTCGGATCAAAGACTAAAAAAAAAAATAACTAGCCAAACAAACCAGTTTAAGGGGACCTAGCTTGGCCTAGATGTCTAACTCCTAACTTTACAGGGATACTATGCTACAATAAACCTAGAACCTTAGTCTAGAAATTTAAGCCGTTTACATTTCAATGAAGAAACTACATTATTACAAAAAATTGATGATAAAAAATATGAAGTACAGCAAAATAAGTCTGATAAGTTAGAATTTTCCATTCCTGAAGAAATTTAGCAGATTATTATCCAGCCCCTCGGTGTAGTGGTAGCGTCGCTGACTACGAATCTATCGGCCCCGGGTTCGAGACCCGGCGCGCAGCAAAACCCAGCTGTTTATCCTTCCACACAATAAAGAAAGTGGTTGGTAGATAAATGGGTACCCTAGGTGGCTTAGTGGTTAAAACGCTGGGCTGCTGATGGGGCGTGGTTCGGATTCCACGTTAAACTGTAGGTCTAAGGTGGAGTGAAAAGCTTGACCTTCGTCAGAATGAACAATTCAGGCGGAAGCTAACCAAAGGTTATCTACTATACGCTTTTTATCAGCGAGCGTTGTAAGCTTAGTTTTGCAAAGCCCAACCAAATATTTCATTATGGGCTGAAATACGTTCTACCAAAACAAAGGGGATACTATCAAGTGCCACTTCGATGTATGCACATTCGAGGGCATATACCCACCGAAGCGAGTTTCTTGCGTGAATTTTGTGACAACTGTTGTTGACCCATGGTAAAATAAAAAATATCTTAGTTTTCTAGGAAGTCTTCGTTTTCGCAGTTGACGACGAAGATTCTTCGAAGTGTGTTCAATAGGATTCGTGTCAGGACTTAAGTATCCAACGAAGAATTTGTAGAACATTTGTTCTCTCAATACATGAAAGCTAGTTTTGGGAGTGCGACACTGGGCTTCATAATCTTGTCGCATAATGGGTAGAAGTATATAACCAAGTCGCCTTCCTAGTTACAGGCTAACAAAAACTAAGATCTACTCTAGGCTAGCTCAAGAAGGAAGAAAAACTCAAAACTTGTACCATACTTTACAGACGAGCAAGACCTTCACACACGAACAGTAGTAATAGTAAAGGGTAATAATCTGCTAAGCCCCCGTCTCTCCGATTTTCATAAATTATACATCGGTAGCTTCGTTTCTTCATTAGGAATGCGATTTAGACAGTCTCTAATAAGGAAAATGCTTCAGAACCTAACCTAACAACCTAAAAAAAAAAAAATCGTTTTAAAAACAAAGTTTCACAGGATTTTTAATGAATTTTTTTTTTTTTTGAAAAAATCACCAGATTGACATTAGTAGTCGTGTAAATTCTAATTGGATTCAGTTTGGTGGTGTTTGCGATAGGATTATGACGTGCTGTTCGTGTGATTTCGACTTTGAGGACACAAAGCATTGATGTTTTTATCAATTACGGCGTTATTCTCTCATCCTTAATTTGCCCGAAATGTGACTGAGTGCTTAATACGAAAAGATCAGATATATTTAGGTGAAATAACCAATATTAACCCATTAAGTCAACTGAATGCCTGGTTAGGTTAATTGAATGCTTGGTTAGGTCAACTGTACGCCCTTAATGATTGGTTAGGTAAACTAACGAAAATGAGAGCAAACTTTTCTGGTTAATTTTGAGGGGTTTTGAACGTTTCCTGTGGTAATGTGTCGTTTACGAGATCTCGTAACATGAATATGTCCTATATGTTTGTTACGATATCTCAAAAACTACGCATTTGCATAGGAAACCAATGGCAGATTCGTGCAAAGCACCTCAAAATTGACCAAAACAGTTTGGTTAAAACTGTCTAGATTTCTTTTAGGTTAGGTTTTGAAGCATTTCCCTTACTAGAAACTGTCTAAATCGCATTCTTAAGGAAGAAACGAAGCTACCTATGTATAATTTATGAAAATCGGAGAGACGGGAGCTTAAGTAGATTATTACCTAGTAAAGTATAAAACAGACAGAAAGTAGAAGTGAAAGAAAATTTATAGGAAAAGATATGAAAATAATAGCTTCAGAGTTAATTCACACCATGCATACACTTGGACGCATTAGATGAAAAATAAAGGATAAAAATACAGGATAGCATGAACACTAAACTACTAATCTAAAACTACGCCATACATTTTTTCAAAAAATTTTACATTTATTTACAAGCCCATTTCATATTTAAAAGAAGTCCATTTCATCATTATCATTTCTCCAGTCTGCCAAAGCCACCGTACCAAAGATTTATCATATATTGCGTCCGATTACCCAGATAATATGCATTTCTACACAACACTTGTCTGTTAACAAGGTAGGCAAGTGTCTGAGCATGTTTTCTATAAATGGATGTCTGTCACGTGTGTGTGTCTGCCAACTCCTTGAATGTCGCGAGTATTCAACTTGAGTCTCCCGCCTGAAAGGTGTTTATGCTGCAAGTGATATACCGAGTTCATACTTCGCGGTGTTGTGCCACCATGAAAGCAGAGAAAATTTCTCTTCGGTGTAGAATATCAGTGGAGGGTCCCCGTGTACTTGTCCCTTATAGAAGATTACAGGGTTTCGTGGATGATCAGTGATCACCTGTCGTTGCTACGGTGAATTCATCAAAAGTCTCCCACTTATTGTCTATGAGGCAAGTGATCAAAAGATCAGTTGCTCGATGATTGATCATGCTGTGTGGGGGACAAAATCAGAGGAATCTCTCCGAAGTTGGGAGAGGACTAATTGTAATAGGAAATTTTTAAACGAACGAAAGGAGCACGGTCCAGAGGGTACCTCCAACTGAAGAAACATAATATGCACACTTCTTATTTTTCTTGCTAAATTTATTTATTTTTATTACAAAATTTGACGTACAATATTTAAAATTAAAGTTTCACTCGAACTAAGTAGCTTCCCTGAAGACGAGTATGACTATTCGGAGGTTTTGACTCGCAAGAGACCTCAAGCTTCCCATCATCTGATAACTCGGTGCTCTGAAAACAGGCCTGCCCAGCACCACCTATTACATTTATTGTAAAAGAGAACAGCACTTCTATATAAAACTATATGTTTCTCTAGCTACCAAAGTTAGATATCCAGCGATTTACGTAAAAACTACTAACATTCCTACACTGTAAACCCAAGTAGCATCCCTCTATAGAAAACATCTATTCAGAGGTTTTTGGCTCCCAAGTGTATATCAAGTTCCCCTTCTCTACCAATGGGGTATCATTTGAGAACTCCCAGTGCTCTGAAACCAAACCTGACCAGCGCCGCCGCCTACATTTATTACAAAGGAAATACTACTACTACTACTATCTTAACTAGCCCTTCCTCAAGCAGCACCCTTTTAATTTAAAAAAAAAAGGGGGGGGGGGGGATAGAGAGGAGTGGCTTCCCAAAATAATTTAATTAGTTATTCGGAGGTTTTGACTCCTGAAAATTCACGTCTATTACAAACGTGTAAATAAAAATTTAAAAAGTATCATTTGAGAATTCCCAGTGCTCTGATACCGGACCCGACCAGCGCCGCCTATTACATTTACGATCAAAAGGGACCACCATCACCCTCCACCCCCAACTAACTTCCCCTATATATACACACCTCCCCTTGTAACCTTATTCGGAGGTTTTGACTCCCGAGCGTTCTCACAATGACAACACTTAGTGCTCTAAAACCAGACTAGACCAGCGCCTCCTCCTACATTTACATCTTCAGAGAAATCACTGCTTCTATTTCAATAAACACTACGTACATAAAGAGTAGCCATCCTTTATACTGAATTAGCTATTCGGAGGTTTTGACTTCCAAGAATTCCTATCAAGTTTCTTCTCTCTACCAATGGGGTATCATTTAAGAACTCCCAGTGCTGTGTAACCAGACCCGATCAGCACCTCAACTGCATTTAAAAAAGAAAACTGGCCACTCCTTATACTAACTAAAAATCACATCCCCAATGTATCCTCTCTTTAATGCAAATTAGTGCTACTAAAATACCTATCCAACCTGTTCTTAAACATATTAACTGAAATGCTTGCCGTGTGTAAGCTATTCCACCTTTCGACTATCTTATTATAGGTGAAGAAGCCTCTCGCAATGTTTGTCGCAAATCTTCTACCCTTTATTTTAAAACCAATTTCTCGTAATGCTCCTATCGTCCATGTTAAAGAAATTCTCATAATTTACGTTATCAAAACGATTTAAAATTTTAAACACCCAAATTAATTCATCTCTTAAACCCAGTGTTTCAAGCGTATACAAATTCACCCGAGTCTGTCTTCGTATGGTTTACCATGAAAAGTTGGAATATTGGAATAAGCTTTGTTGCACGGCGCTGAAACTTTGTACCAAATCTATATCCTCCTCCATATAGCACGACCAAAAATGTACAGCATATTCTAAACAAGGCCACACAAGCAACTTATATAATGGCAAAATAATATCTTTAGATTTAGATTTAAAATTACGAGAAAAACCCAATACCCTGTTAGCTTTGCTGCTCTCGACTAAACATTGTTTTGAGAACTTTAAATCTTTAGTAACAATGACACCTAAATCTTTTTTTTCATCGGTTTCACTAAACTTTCCCATAGTGTAGTTAAATTTACTATTGTGATAACCTACATGCATGACTTTACATTTATCATTTGCCACTTAGTAGACCACTCTAAATTATTAAGATCGCGCTGTAGATTCTATCTAATAAACTAATTGCTCTATTCCCAATTTTAGTAACGTCAGTATATTTAGAAATTTTACTCACTAAATTGACATGAAGATCGTTAACGTATATTATGAAAATGACTAGTCGGAAGTAGTTTTAAAGAATGTCTTGATTTTGCTTTATATATTTTTATTTGGGATGAATGCCAGTTTAGTCTCTTCAGTATTTTCAATCGCTGGCTATACCATTACACTAAAACCATTGTGTCGAGTTGTATCTATAGGTCTTAATTGTGTACAAACTGGATCTCACCTGGTGGGCGGAAGTTAAGGTACTCGTGTTCAATCTATAGCTACTGATGGCCGTTTCTGTCCATGGTTAATTTCTCTTATTTGTCGGACGAAAATTTAAAAGCCCAAGATTTTGACCACATTCTTTTATTCAATCGCGAGATTACAATTAAATGCTGCTTCATCGCACCATCTTCATTCTCAATGACACACATTCGGTCTGTAAACTAAAAACAAGCAAATTCGCCTATTCCGATATTTTTTCTTGGCGTTCATTTTACTCTCGACAGGTTCTGCAAAAGTTTATTGAAATGACACTAATAAAACAGGCATATATTTATATTATCTATATATATATATATATATAATTTTTTCTATGATTAGAACTATAATTGGGCATTTTATTATGATTAAAACATGAGAGTAAAACCCAGTTCAAACATGACCATATGTTCTTTAACATCAACGCTTAGAAGGCACAATTCAGTTTTAGAGATGAAATGACAATCGAAAATGTACAAATTAATCACTATTAGTAGTTCTTGGGGGTTGGTAACGGGCGGGTAATACCTATGACTGACATATGGATTGTGCTAACGGGGAAAGGAAATTATCAAAATAAATCGAGAGGCAAAAAGAGTCATCAGGGGTATAAAAAAACCTTTTCGTTACTTTGTCCAGTGTCAAGCATAAGCTTCAGTTTTTGCAGTTTGAGGAGACCGATGTAGCTCATTTAGAAAATAATTTACGACTAAAACTAATAAAAGGATTAAATGTAACCAATAATGATTCAAAGTAATCGGTAATACTTAGTCAAACATTGCACATGGCACCAAATTTGAAAAGTAAAATAAGGTTTTGTGGCTGCGAAGCTTCGAAATGAAGAAACTTTAATGACGGGAAGAGGAGGAAGGTTCATCTTTTTCGTTTCTTCTGGGAGAACGGGAACGAGAACGGAGACGAGAACGAGGACGGGAGCGGGAAGGAGAACGCGTCCGAGAACGAGAACGAGAACGGTCTTTGCCTTTCGATTTCGTGCTATAATGATGATTCTGAAATGAAGATGATTAATGCTTAATTTTTAATGAAAGACACGTATAAAAACAATCGTATTTTAATTTTTATACGTATGGCGGTAACACGCGTCTTGCTGGAAGTCCTAATAAAAGTTGAAATAAAGTAAAAACCCCGTAATTGAAAATTATAAAGTATCAGCGTTTGCGTGAAAGTCTGGGGCACGCAAAGTGATACGAGTTAAATCGTAAAATTACGGCATTTTATGTACAAAATTTGGTTTCCAATGATCAATTCATCTAAAATCTGTTTTCTTGCCCAATCTAGGCCTGAAGCAAGAGGGCACTGTTCACCCATACCTCCTACAGCTATCCCCCCTACTGGTTTCATCTCTTCGACCAATTAGAGAACATCCGCGTCACTCAGTCTCCCGCTATACCCCCCTTCCCCACGGTGTCACCAAGGTAATCTTTCCAATTTGCGTACATTGAAAAATAGGCAAAGCGCTCTTCACTGGATTCTGTATTAAACAGGGCAATGGGCGACCAATATCAACAACTCTGCAAGGTATGTAAATATGTCGCGATCAAACCAGGGCCATAAGATGTGATTTTCTGCCGACATACGTAGTAAAGAATCAAAGGAAAACTCCGATACAGTGTGGGCCCCAAATAATAAAAAAATGAAAGCAATATCAGGCTGTGCAAATAAATTCCAGAGATAGTAATAGTTTTTGATAAAAAAGTAGAGAAAAAATTATGAAGTTTTTGATAGGAAAGTGGAAGAAGAAAAAACTAGAGGAATTTTACAGGAATTTACATTCAAAATAGCTTGCAAATAAATATAGAAGTTACCAGTATGTTTACTTTCAGTTCTTGTTTAAAATTAAGTTGTTTAACATCACAATTTAAAAATAATAAATGAACAGAGGCAGTACCATACACATTGTCCTTCAGGTACTAACCCTCAAAATGTACAACAATTACAGGAAGCGATTGTACGCAAAATCTCAACTAATATGAACGCTATGTGCTGATCTGTTCTGGGACGTTGCACAGTACGTTTGCGTGTAAGTGGTGAACATTTAATTAACAGTTATTTTATGTTAAATGTGTGTGTATTATTTTGAGTCGCCCTACATATTGGGGTATGGAGTTTAAAGACTAAAGTTTATGATATCAGCAATGGTATCAGAGAATTTTACAGTTGAAGTGTTCGAAAGTCGGTAGATGACTCAGTATTACATTTAGTTTTTCAATTTTTACTGCTAAAAGTTCCACATAGCCGTTTGATTTACTTATTATGGTCCCTGCCATATGACTCTCACGTATGTTTATAGCACAGCCACCTTTTCGTCTCACTGTTCTGTCAGCTCGTAGTATGTTGTAATCATCGACTCTCTCTCTCTTTTATCTATACGGTATTCACAGTTTTCAGTCTCCCCCGCCTTGGCAGATATGTTTCTGCGAGGCACGCGATGTCAGCCCTTGTTTCATCCTTAAGTCGTTTCAGGTAGAAAACTTTGTTCAGCGGGTGATTCGGTTTTAAGTTTTAACCCTTGAATACTTGCCAGGACTATGTTTAGGTTCTATTTTGCGTTGCCCCTCATGAATTCCAAATTCGTTATCCTTCAGAGTCGCGTGTTTTGTGGCCGAATGTTGCTCCGAGAAAAGTTTCCGTTTACTTGTTCTGGTAGGTTCTTGCCCAAAAACGATTCTGTTCAGAGGTTCTCAACTGCATCGACTGTATGTGCTGTGTGAAGCTTAGTAGCCATATTGTGTCTACGATGTCGAAAAAATTTGCTTCACGGTTAATATTAAAAAAGTTTATCATCATTTTACACCATTATTTACACTTGGAAAATAATGGAGGAACTAGCCCCTAATCTTACTTTGAACCCTATAACCACTCAAACAACAGTGGAAAGTGGAATAGGAAGTGTATGTCGTGTTCCCAAATTAAAGGCTAAACAAAGAACATCCTCAACCCTGAAGGAAAATAGTTTTTTGTGAGAGGAACAAGACTGTTCAACCCTGCCAAAGGAACTAAGGAACACGACTGCTATCTTCAAAAGAAGACTAGACGCCTGGCTCAGAACAATTCCAGATGAGCTGGGTGTACCTTGCTATGTGAGGTGGAGAGCACAAGAAACCAACTCTCTAATTCACCAGGCCAACTCAAGAGGAGGGGCCTTCGTGAAATGAGGAATGATCGCACGGAACATTTGAAAGGTTGAAAGGTGTGTGTATGCGCGCGCGCGCGCACACACACACATATATATATATATATATATATATATGAAGGAGGGGCCAAAATCAAGGTCCGGGGTTTTCGAGATGCATAGACATCTATATACAGGGTGTACATAAAGTCAGGATCTATTTTTGTGAAGCAATTGGAAATTATATGAAATTCAATCATAAAATGATAAAGTGGTAACATTTATTAAATAATTAAGAGTAGGATTCGACGTGACGCCCATCAGTATCCCTGAACAGCTCAAATCGTTCCGCAGCATTTCTAAACACATTCTGGAGCATTTGCGGGGTTATGTTATCTGCAGTAGTTCGTATACGTGTACGTTAAGTTTTCAAGACTCGTAATCTTTGTCTGATAGACGTGCGATTTGATAAAGCCCCATGCAAAGAAATCTAAAGGGGTTAAAATCTGGTGATCTCGCTGGCCAAGGTCTGTTGCTTCCGCGTCCGACCCAGCGATTTGGAAAACGTCCATTTAGATAATCCTGAACAATTTTGGCATAGTGACAAGGAGCACCATCATGTTGATAGACGACGGGGATAGGATTGTTAGTAACGTCGTCTATCAACATGATGGTGCTCCTTGTCACTATGCCAAAATTGTTCAGGATTATCTAAATGGACGTTTTCCAAATCGCTGGATCGGACGCGGAAGCAACAGACCTTGGCCAGCGAGATGACCAGATTTAACCCCTTTAGATTTCTTTGCATGGGGCTTTATCGAGTCGCACGTCTATCAGACGAAGATTACGAGTCTTGAAAACTTACGTACACGTATACGAACTGCTGCAGATAACATAATCCGCAAATGCTCCAGAATGTGTTTAGAAATGCTGCGGAACGATTTGAGCTGTGCAGGGATACTGATGGGCGTCACGTCGAATCCTACTCTTAATTATTTAATAAATGTTACCACTAAATCATTTTATGATTGAATTCCATATAATTTCAAAGTGCTTTACAAAAATAGATCCTGACTTTATGTACACCCTGTATAATACGCATGAGCACACACGGTTTTCCTATGAAACAAAATTGCCCTCACCAGGGCCTCTTAAGTAGGAATCACAAGCGTTGCCAGCGTTACTACGACAGGATAACACAACCTTTCATATATATTTGAACAACTGAAGAAACTCAATGTCATCTCCAAGGTTGATTAAAAAAATTTCTATATACAGTATATACATTGTGTATATATATACTACGCGAAAGGGAACTGCAGATATCGGGATGGGCAATGTATATATGCACATCCCACATTATGCAACACGCATTACACAAGTGGATACTGCAAATTTGATAAGAAATGCAAGTTCCACCATCTTACGGTCGGCAACACTATGCAAGATATGGGAGTTGGAAATACGGAAAAAAATGCTGTTACCACCACCCTCAAAGGAACACAACGAGTGAACAGGAAAAACGAACATGAAAGAAGAGTGCCAACTTTTTAGACGCAGCCAACACAATTCAGCTGCTAAATACTATCCAGCAATTACAAAACCAGCTGACAAATATAGGAATCCGAGAGCCGGACAGAAGGCACGCACAAAGGCACTTCATGTGTTATCGGGACAACAGGTACGGACAAAGATAAAAAGAGGTAAATTCTCGGAGAACCACAAAGCAACGAAACCGGCACACCAATTGCTAAACAAATCGGAACCACCTGTATGCGAAAACGAAAGAGAAAAAATAAAAATAATCCTAGCCAACATTCAGGGTTTAAATCAAACCATTCCACGAACAAAGTTTTATACCTGAAAGGACTCATGCAAGAAGCCGGAGCAGACTTTGCATGCCTCACGGAAACTCATCTAAAGGACTGCCAGGCGAACTGTGAAAATTGTGAGTCCTGTATTGACAAAAAAGAAATACAAATTGACAACTATAACATACTCCGAGCAGACAGAACAGTGAGACGTAAAGGAGGATGTGCTATTTACACACGCGAAAGGCATATGGCAGAAATGACTAAGTACCTCAAACAGCTACGTAGAAGCGATAAAGGCTAACTCAAAGTACTTCTAGAATTTCGCAAAAAGAAAGTCTAAAAACCATGCGACTATCGGACCTTTAAAAAACGAGAACAGTGCTTTATCTGATGATCTAACAGAAGTAGCTGAAATATGAAGAGCTCAGTACGAATCATCTTTCAATATCCCAAAAACTAACAAATTGATATGCGATAGAAAGGCGTTCTTTGAACAAGAACTACAAGGGGAAAATATAACAGACTTCGACTTTACGACGAAGGATATTACACACAAGCTATAGGGAAACTAAAAACACACTCAGCGGCAGGACCGGATAAATGGAGTGCCACACTGATCAAAAACTGCAAGAATGCAATCGCTGAGCCCCTATACTGGATATGGAGACGATCACTAGACACAGGAGAAATACGGGCATCCTGAAGAGCGCGAACATAGTCCCAATATATAAAGGAGATCGATCCGAGGCCAAAAACTATAGGCCAGTGTCGCTTACATCTCATCTCACTAAAATATTTGAAAGAATAGTTAGACAAAAAATCTATGACTTTTTGCAAACTCGGAAAAAATTCAATGATAACCAACACGGTTTCGGTCAGGCAGATCATGCCTATCACAACTAATGGAACACTACAACAACATTATTGATGCACTTGAAAGTAATGAAAACTATGATGTACTATATACAGACTTTGCTAAAGCGTTCGACAAGTGTGACCATGGAATCATAATACATAAACTGAAATATATGGGAATAACAGGAAAAGTAGAGAAATGGATATAGAATTTCCTTAGTGAGCGGCGGCAAGTCGTTACAGTACAGGGAGTATCTTCATCACAATCAGAGGTCCTCAGCTCAGTACCACAAGGAACAGTATTAGCTCCACTACTCTTCATAATCATGCTAATTAACATAGATGAGGACGTTACCAGAGACAGCACAGTAACATCCTTTGCGGATGACACAAAGATCAGTAGAAAATAAGAAACCCAGAAGATATAGGATCTCTACAAACCGACATAAACAGAATCTAAAACAGAATCTACAGGTGGATGGAAAACAACAATATGAAGTTTAACACCGAGAAATTTCAGCTGTTACGGTACGGAAAAAGAGAAGACCTAAAATCGATGGAATATTATACCCCAAATGGACAGGAAATTCAGAGAAATTCCAGAGCAAAAGATTTAGGGGTTGTAATGACAGATGATGCGAAATTTGAAACACAAAATAAGATAGCAGTAAACAGAGCAAAGATGATAACGGGACAGATATTGAGAACCTTTAAACGAAGGGATAGGAATGTAATGATTCCTCTACTGAAAACTCTGATCATACCCAAATTGGAATACTGCTCGGTCCTAACATCCCCATATAAAAAAGAAGACATTAGACAGCTGGAAGGGATCTAGAGAAGCTTCACAACCAAGATCAACGGGTGCAAAGAACTAAATTACTGGGAAAGGTTACGCGAACTAGACCTATATTCACTGGAAAAGAGGAGAGAGAGATACACCATTATTTACACTTGGAAAATAATGGAGAAACTAGTCCCTAATCTTACATCCTATAACTCCCCAAACAACGGTGGAAAGTAGAAACGGTAGACTGCGTCGTATTCCCAAATTGAAGGCGAAACAGGGAACATCCTTAACCCTGAAAGAAAATAGTTTTGTGGTGAGAGGACCAAAACTGTTTAATCAGCTGCCCAAAGACCTAAGAAACACGAAGGGAGTTGCAGTGGAGATCTTCAAAAGAAGACTAGACGCCTGGCTCAGAACAATCCCCGATGAGCCGGGCGTACCTGGCTATGTGAGGTGGAGAGCACAAGAAACCAACTCACTACTCTACCAGACCAACTCGAGAGGAGGGGGACAAGCTTGACCTCCGCGAAAGGAGGAATCATCGCGCGAACCTTTGTAATTATTATTATTATACCTAAACGCCTCTCCCACCGCAGTGAGGTCGCGTCAAGAGCAGGCAGGAAACGCCTCAATCCCTCGCATTCACTTCATCAGCTGACATGACAATAATGCACCTGACTCAGGGCAACATTATCTTCAGCCCAGCCCGGCAGACGCTTGGCAGTGAGGGCCCCTAGAAACGACCAAGCTTTTCTAACAGTTATGGAGACTTATCCAAACGGGGTTTTGGCTGAAACTGCACTCAAGGCATTTAAGAGACATCTCTGGTACTTCTCGGAAGTGCTGATTGGACTATCACTTTTTGACGATGGGTTAGACAGCAAAGTAAAAGAAAATATGATTAAAAAATTATCTCATCCTGCAAAAGCGAAAGGTCTGAAGCGCCTCGATTCAAAGCTGTTCCAAACAGCAAACCCATTGGAAACTTACGTCAGCGAGAAGACGGCTCAACTCTTCGATGTACTGGATAAAAACGGAAAGAAGATTGCGCAAGAGTTTCTTTCGAAACCACCAAGTGATTGGCCAAGTAACGACAACTACGAGTTGTTGAAAGAAAGAGCATTGAAGATGTAGGTTGTCAATGACTCTGCAGAGAAAGCGATTGCTCTTATTCAACGGTACAATACAACGCTTACCAAAGATGAGCAGCAAAAACAATTCCTTCTCCGCATTGTTGAGACCCATCGACGAGGGTTTCCTACCCATTCTAAAGCGTCTTTACAGATTAAAAGCCATTTGCATGTTCTTTTGTCAAATTTCGTTCTTTTTTTCATTTAAGAGAAAATTATTCATTTTGTAGCGACCTCTAAATATAGTCGGAATGAGCTCATTTTTTTGTAGCAATTATCCTTTCATGATTTCAAACAAGGGCAGCCTTGAGGAAGTACAAAAATAAAACTTTTATTTCTTGGACCACCCTAAACAATATATATATATATATATATATATTAAGGGGGGGGGGGGGGTCGAAACATCAATATATATATATATATATTAGGGGGGGTCGAAACATCAAAAATCGAGTTTCTCCAATTCCACAGTATGCACGTAGTTGGAAATGATGATCTCAACATCTTGTAAAAAAAAAATGAGTATATGCGACCCCCCTTACCCCTTCCATAGCATCCCCCCCCCCCCATTTTACTCTCTCCACAGATATAAACCCCAAATGTGACAATCATGCATTATATTAAGTCTTATTAAGTAGATTAGATTAATTTGAATAGATTATTTAGGTAGAGTTTTAGATAGATTGAATAGATTACATAGATTAATTTAGATAGATTAGATGAATTACATAAATTATTGTCACGTTTTTTGTTTAGTTTCAGATTGTTTATGATTGAATGAGTTATGATTTAATTCCGAATGAGTCAATCGTTCAACTTTTATAGCTGTTCCTTCAAATCCTATGTGTGGAAAGGAAAACTTCTCCCAAATGGCTTCCACATCTTTAGTGACAATTCTGTAACATTCTTTTGCTGTTCTAGAACCTTTCGAAATCAGTTCTTCTCGTTTTCTTACCAATAAATAATGCCTAAATACGTCAGCCTTTGAAAGAGTCATTGAAGGTGGAAATTCTGCAGGGTGACCAAATGTTGAATTGTGCGTTTTGCTTCTTGTCGCCATGATTTCACTTATTTAGGCCTAGTAGCACTAATAACAAGAAACTAATAGTTAAATTCTAGCAATTGAATCATTCAATCTGATTAATATAAATTAATCAGATTGAATGATTCAATTGCTAGAATTTAACTATTAGTTTCTTGTTATTAGTGCTACTAGGCCTAAATAAGTGAAATCATGGCGACAAGAAGCAAAACGCACAATTCAACATTTGGTCACCCTGCAGAATTTCCACCTTCAATGACTCTTTCAAAGGCTGACCTATTTAGGCATTATTTATTGGTAAGAAAACGAGAAGAACTGATTTCGAAAGGTTCTAGAACAGCAAAAGAATGTTACAGAATTGTCACTAAAGATGTGGAAGCCATTTGGAAGAAGTTTTCCTTTCCACACATAGGATTTGAAGGAACAGCTATAAAAGTTGAACGATTGATAGAATCTGCAGCAAAGCTAAGTAAAGTACCATTAAAACAAAGAAACAACAGTTTTCAGCAAAAGGTGGAGACAGTCGATGAAATGTTTGATATTTGCACTTGTACTTGTACTTGTACTTGTTACGATAAAACAATCAGTCGAACGGATTGCAGTTGTGATATTAGAGTTCCAATGATTGAGTGGGAGTCTTTTGTGAGGCAGAAACAAAGAAAAACCAACTAGGACCAATCGACAGAGTAACGACTTCCGCAAGAAAAAGGACTCACGATAGAGTTAAAGGGTTAGAAAGAAGAGCCAAGATAAGCCTAGATATGAATGTCGCCTCAACCAGCAAACTGGACCCTTTACATATTATGGAAGATGAGAGCATGGAAATTGATGATGACAGCGACGATATTGACTTTGTTCCGGATTTTGAGCTGAGAGAAAACCATCAGAACAGAATTATTTATGATGATAATAACAGCAGATAGATACCGTGTAAGTTACAGAACTACTGCAGCTATAGTAAATGCAGCTTTGAAGGATATGGGAATATTAAACGAAACCAATATGTTGGATAGGAAAAAAGTGGAAAGATGAAGAATAAGTGGGTAAAAAGAACATAATCAAAGTGAAATCAGAGAACACACAGATTGAAGGCATCGGATTTGATGGTAGAAAAGATCAAACTAAGACAAAGAAGGGAATGGAGTACGAAGAACATTATGTAATAGTCAAAGAACCTGGTGATGTTTACATGGATCATATAGCTCCAGATAACGGAACTGCTTGTTGTATTGCAGATGAAATAATAACTTTTATAGTTGATTCTAATAGCAAAGAATCCCTCAAAGCTTTGCTATGCGATGGCACCCCAGTGAACACTGGCAGGATTGGCGGAGTGCTAAAATTGATTGAATTATAACTGGACAGGCCGGTACAATGGTTGATTTGCCTTTTGCATGCAAACGAACTGCCCTTCAGGCACGTATTTGAAGCAATTGATGGAAAAACTTCGGGACCAAACACCTTCAAAGGTTCTCTTGGAAATAAACTCCGAGACGATTTGACCAAACTGGATATAGTTGATTATACCCTGTAGAGGGCAACATTAAAGTTTCGGCCGAGATTGTTAAAAGTTTCAGCAGTGACCAAAAATATATGTATGAAATGTGCATTAGCATACAATCTGGACGCATCTCACAAGCGTTAGCCATCAGATCCCCAGGTGCCCTCCATCATGCAAGATGGCTAACACGAGCAAACAGGATCCTGCGCTTATATGTCTCTACACGGAATCCAGACAAAAACATCCAAGACCTAGTAAAAATTATAATGCTGGTTTACGCTCCAGGCTGGTTTTGGATAAAGTCTCATCCAAAGGCATATGAGGGAGCATCTAATTTTTGGTATATCATGCACTTGCTTAAAGGCTTAGATAAAAAGCATCGGATGATTATGGAGCATGTACTCAGAAATAACGCCTATTTTGCCCATCTAGAGAATATCTTACTCTCAATGATAACAGACATAAGAAGAGGTCAGAGAGCTGGCTCTTCAGCACATCATTCGAGCAAGAACTAGGAGCACCAATGCGAGAAATTTTGAGCTGCCAAAAACACTGAACTTTGAAGCAGACGATTATCCTAACATGATCGACTGGGACAACGAAACCATCACCCCTCCACCTATTTCACAGAATTTGACAAATGATGATGATCTTAAGTTCGAAATGAACCACTTCAGCTTATTCCTTTTCCCTGTCACAGCCAGGGAGTAGAACATGCTGTAAATGTGGTAACAGAAGCATCACAAGATAGAATTGGTTACGAAAACAGACAAATTTATTTTGAATGTACTGGAGTCGAGAAAAAAGCTACCTGTGTTCCAATGGAAAGGCCAGTGGTGTCAGTAATTTACGATTTTAAATTTCTTAAGGTGAATATTTTGATTTTAGTATGCTTCAATTGATTCTTCAAGTAATATACGGAGAAAGATTTCTTATATACAGGGGTCCGAGAATTATCTGTACAATATTTGGCTGTTATTAAAAGTCAACCATGAAGTGTAGAAATTCCAGTGTTGTCCCATTTTACAGAGAATCTCATTAAGTTTTTTCTGATACCACGTTTTGACAAGTTTTTTAGAAATGTACGCGGGTGACAGACATTGATGATTTAAAAGCAAGAATCACAGCTGCTATTGAGCGAATTGATGTGGATATGCTGCAGCGTACATGGCAATATTTGGAGTATCGATTGGATGTTTTGCGAATCACTAATGGTGCACATATCGAATGTTTGTAACAACGTTACTTTAATAAAAGAAACTTTTGAAAATACAGATTCTAAATAATCTTGTTTAAGAATTTTACGTGTGTTATCAAGAATTTTATTAAAAGATGAAATTGTACAGATAATGTTCGGACACACTGGAATTTCTAAAAAACTTGTCAAAACTTGGTATCAGAAAAAACTTAATGAGATTCTCTGTAAAATGGGACAACACTGGAATTTCTACACTTCATGGTTGACTTTTAATAACAGCCAAAAATTGTACAGATAATTCTCGGACACCCGGTATATATAACTTACTTTAACTTTACTTATATCATTATTTACTTTAATCTGTCATTTATCAGGTTTTTTAATTCAAAGAATTGGTTTCAATTTCATTTCAATTTAAAAAAAGGGGGGGCATATGCAACGGGTGGGGGGGGTAGCGGTGTAATTACAGTATGTTGTTTTGGGGGCCCAAAGGAAACTCCAAGCAGCGTGTAGAATAGAATACAAAATTTCGAACTCCCCCTAAATTTTATATATATATATATATATATATATATATATATATATATATATATATATATATATATATATATATATATACAGTATATATATACCGCCTAATACTCCTACTGCAAAATTCTCTGATACCATTACTGAGATCAGAAACTTGTGAAAAGCTTTAAACTCTCCAACCCTACTACTATTTTGCCAGGATTTTAACTTCTCATTTATAAAATACAAAAGGATAAGAAATATAAATATAGCAATGAAGACAAGGGAGAGACAAGAGAAGATCAGGAGCAGGCAAAAATGCTATTGTTTCTAGCAGACTGATTTATGTTAACAAAAGAAATGACAGATAACAGAAAAATAATTGCCTAAATTCACAAACAAAACTTAAATGACATAAAAGTAACTTCCAACTATAATATCAGACCACAACATTACTGAAATATCACCTACTATGATGACAGCATTGAAAGAAAAAAGCACACGCTACAAAAAGAAGCAAATTTGAAATTTTTAATTTAAGTTCGAAGCATATTAATTGGGAAAGTATCAAATTCTTGACGGTGATTTTGTTCAAGAATAAAAAAAAAAAAAAATGATGCTCAAAAGCTTAGAAGAGATAATGTTGGAAACTCGGGAAAACTATGCTCTAAAAAAATATTTTGCTTCTCAAAAGGCAGTTGGTTGAATAATAACAATGATCCAGCATAACAAAACCTTGTGTATTACCAATACTGTACTTTCACCGTTCTATTTAAAGCTGATCCACGTTAATTCATCTGAAGTTGGATGAAGTGATGATCGATGAAAATTTTTTAACTAACTGATCAATATTTACCTTTTCACTCTTGGAAGAACTCTTTTCCCTGTCTAAGGAAGACCGGTGCGACGATCGCTTGACCGGTCGCGACTTCAGAGGGAGGCGGTTAGCTTGACTAATAACTCTCGGACGCTTTATTGGCCTCCGGGTGTTGGCGTTGCTTCCGGGACCTTTTCCGGAAGTACTTCCACTTCCTCTGTTCGCCTCGCTTCCTCTATCACGGTCACATTCTCCTCCCTCCTTTCTTTCCCTCCGCTTCTTGCTCCCTTCGTCTCGGCTTCGGCTCTCATTGGCATTACTAGAGTCGTTTTTCTTGGAGAGCCCGTCCCGAGACTTTCCTTCTTCGTCCCGAGACTTCGGTTTCGGCGGCAAGGGACGACGTGGCTCTAAAAGAGAGAGAAAATTCGCCTGTCATAAATGGACTAGACTGTGAGCCTACTTGCCTAACAAATTAATAATGACTTTCTTTAATACTAAGAGCTTTCGTGGCTCCGTAATTAGGAACTACATTCGGAAAGATAATGTTACTCAGTGATTAAAGAGGTAACCGGGGAGAAAGGGATTACTCCCAAGACCCACTGACATACCACCTATTGAGAGTGATGCAACTATTAGAAAAGTAACCTTCGGTACAACAAGAACTATGTCGGGACGACATTAATGACCCCTCCTATATTTGTGACCTTGACCCTTGGTGCAAGAACCTGATTCTTGCTCGCGACACATATGTATATGAAGAAGCTTCATCACTACAGTAAGTGGTTTGAAAGCTAAGGCGTGGACCACCATTTGACCTTTAACTTTTTTAGTGACCTTGATCTTCAATGAAACTTGATTCTTGCTCCCGACCCATCATTTTATGATACAAACGTGTATGAAGTTTCATAAATTTATGTCGAGTGGTTCAAAATTATAGCGCGGAAGGAAAGTGTGACAACAGATGGACGGACAAATGCAATCCAGTATGGCCCCCTCCAAATTTATTTGGTCGGGCCATGATATTAAGGAAGCAAGGAGACCTCGCCCGTTCTCAGACTCCTCCTACCCTCGCAGCAAGGGGGTGCTGGCCCGTCGATACGAATGAGAAAGGGACGGCAGCCGAGGTTGTTGTTGTTGTTGTTGTTGTTGTTGTTTAGCCGATCAGCCCACCCTGATCGAGCAAGCCAGCGGCACGCAGGTAACCGATCGCCCTCTCCGGAGTGGACCAGAGGTTCAGCGCACTAGTGGTGATGTATTGTGTTCGTTGTTGTGCTAGAGCGGTACAGTCTGTCATAATGTACTCAATTGTTTGTGGTGTGTCCTGGCACAGGTGGCAGGTGTCGTCTGTGGAGTTGTCTAGTCTATGTTTATATGTCCGTAAGTTGGGGTGATGTCCCATCGGAATCGTGCTAAGTTAACTCGATCCGATCTGCTCAGGCTGATCTCTGACCTGTTAATGGGTGGCGGCTTTGCACCTAGGACCGCATTCGGACCGAGTCGTGTCAGTGCTTTGTGTGTGTGTGTGTGTGTGTTTTCTGTACTGTGTGATGTTTGTGGGGCGTGGTATGGAATGGAGTATTTGGTTATAATGTCTCTCTGGTGTTATCTTAATGATGCGAGGTGTCGGTGCATGATTGGACATGTAGTGGCAAGGGTGCTGTGGGTTAGTAGTTGTCGCTGCTGCCATGAATTGTGTTCCCCTCTTGTCTAAATGTTCACTAACTTTCAGTATTTTTGTTTCTGTGTGCAGGTATTCTCGTGACCCGACAATTCAGCGCAGGACAATTCAGCGCAGGACAATTCAGCGCGAAAATACCAACAAAGAAGAAAGAACAAATCCAGAGGGAAGAGAGGCTTGCAACTGTTAGGTTAGGTTAGGTTTCTAGTTTTTGAAATAAAATCTTAATTTTAACAATTCTAACAAATTTTGTTTTTTTAAATAAAATTTTAATAATTATACTCCTTTGAATTTTATCTTCGTTAAGTCACCCCTTCGTTATGTCACCCCTTCGTTATGTCACCCCTTCGTTATGTCACCCCTTCGTTATGTCACCCCTTCGTTATGTCACTCCTTCGTTATGTCACTCCTTCGTTATGTCACTCCTTCGTTATGTCACTCCTTCGTTATGTCACTCCTTCGTTATGTCACTCCTTCGTTATGTCACTCCTTCGATACAGACCCAATTTAGCATATATATAAATATACAAATTTTTCTCTTTTTTATTTATCGAGATTTATTTTTATTATTTTTAACTAAACTTTTAACTGTACTGTCTTTGCGCTGAATTGTCGGTGCTCCAGGTATTCTATTGGTGTTGTTTGAGTGCATCCTGTAATGATACGAAGTGCGTTGTTTTGTATTGTCTGTAAGGTGTTTATGTGTGTGTTTGAGATAATGGGTGCCCAGCAAGGGCTAGCATAGTCCATAACTGAGCGAATATATTGTTTGTATATGAGTGATGATGTTTCCTGCTGGTGTCCAAAGTTTGTGTCTGTTAGTACCCTAAACGTATAAAGTCTTGACGTACATTTGTTTTTAATGTCCTGAATGTGGTTTGCAAAAGATAATGATGTGTTGTATGTGACACAAAGTATTTTGGTCCTGTGAGTGTGTGGAATATTGGTGTTGTTTAGGGTAAGCTGTGGAGTTACCTGGTGTTCTTTTGTGTTGCTTATAAGCAAGGCGATGGTTGATTTTGTGGGTGCTACTTTGAGTCTATTGTGTGAGCCAGTCTTGTATACTGTTTATGTATGTTTGTAGGTTATTTGTAGCGGTGTCGATGTTGTTGAGGGTGGATGTTAGAGTGATGTCATCTGCATATGATGATAAGGTAAGCTTGTTATCTATGGGTGTTGGAATGTCATGCATGTATAAGTTGAACAGTGTTGGTGAGAGAACAGAGCCTTGAGGAACCCCGTTCGGAAAAAGCTTGTTTTTGGATGACTTGCCATTAAATGTGACATGTGAGCATCTTCCTGAAAGATAGTTGCTTAGCTACATTTTGGTGTTATTGTGGATGTTTGTGTTGAGTATTTTGTTTATGAGAGGGAGCGTGGGATAGCATTAAATGCTTTACTAATGTCTATTGTTGCTAATAGTGTACGCTGAGCTGGTCATCTGGAGTTGATGCCAGCCATGATGTGCTGCGTGAGGTTAGTGAATAATGTCGTGGTTGAGTGGTGAGGTCTGAATCCATGTTGAGTAGGCGATAGTGGTATGTGCGGATTAGTGATTTGTAAGATTAGTCTTTCTGTTACTTTGGAAGGTATGCATAGTAAAGTAATGGGTCTATAGGAAGCTGGTTCTGTTGGATTTTTGTTTGGTTTGAGTAGTGTAATAATTTTACCTTGTTTCCATGTCAGGAATAATACAGTGTTGGTATGAATATGTGCTGATATGTGTGAGAGCTAGTATTCCTTGTGGGCCCAAATGCTTAAGGTGTATGTTAGGTATGTTGTCTGGTCCAGTAGCCTTCAAATTCTAATGTTTTTGATGATCTTGGTGGTCTGGTCTGTATTGAAGGGTGTAATGGTCGTGTCGAGTCTGTAGGTTTTCTTGTGTCTGGCTGTTTGTCTGTCTGCGTGTTTCTGGTTGTTGTCTCTGTTTAAGTGACTTATCTTTGCGTTGTGATTAACTAGAATGTTAGCTTGTTGTGTGTATGTTGGGATATTATTTTGGCTGCGACAGATAGCCGCGGGTGAGGTGTAAATGCCGCTGTTAGAATGGGTAATGCTGTTTATAGTCTTGTATAGCCTGGATGTATCTGTGGAGTGGTTTATTGTTGTTATGAATTCCCTAAGTGTTTATGTTTATTTTTCTTTAAGTTTGTTGTTTATTTCTGTGTTGAGCTGTTGTGTCTGCTGTTTTATGGCTTCTGTGTGTGGTGTTTCTGTGTTATGTTTGAGGTTGTTACGTTG
This sequence comes from Bathynomus jamesi, assembly GCA_023014485.1. Taxonomy (NCBI): domain Eukaryota; kingdom Metazoa; phylum Arthropoda; class Malacostraca; order Isopoda; family Cirolanidae; genus Bathynomus; species Bathynomus jamesi. The sequence continues at coordinate 21,960 of JAJOZX010010027.1, read as the reverse complement.
CCTTATGAGGTGGGCTATTTCTCTAGTGCAATTTGGGTTGTATTTCCTAATGTTACCCTTGGGTATGTATTTGTTTGCATTATTGATGATCTGATTAAATGTCGAGTGTTGTATTGATGTTTATGATGGGTGTGCTGTTTAATGTGGTGAATTGTTCTTCAGTCTGTATTTTGAACTGTTCCCAATCAGCTTTCTTGTAATTTCTGTAAGTGTGCCTAATGCTGTTGGGGCAGAGTGTAGAATGTGTTGTAATGATGATGGGCAGGTGGTTTGATGACAGTTGTTTTTCTGTTCTCCAGTGTGTATGTGTTGCTAGTGAGGGGGAACAGAACGTTATGTCTGGGGAGGAGTTTGAGTATCCTGCTTGATGTGGTGTGTGTGTATGTTCTGTGTTGTTAAGAATGAAGAGGCTTAGTTGTGTGGCTATGTTGGTGTCTCTGGTGTTTTGGTTGTGCAGGTACCAACTAGTGTCTTTATCGTTGAAGTCTCTTCCTAAGATGACAGTAGTGAGAGAGGCCAGATTGTGTAAATGTGGATTGTAATTGGCTGGCACCCAAGGTGAGCTATCTGGTGGATGTAAATGTTCATTAGTGTGGTGGTGTGTTTTGCGCGCGTTTTAATATTAACTGCCTGTATTTCTATCGTGTTACCTGCTTGGATTGTGTTTGTAATGTTTTGGGTGGCATCATTGTAGCTAATGCTTTTACGTATGCAAGTGATGAGTCCACCCCCGTTACCCCCAGTACGATCTTGACGGATCGCCGTGAAGTCAGGGATGGTGGGTGTTGTGTGCGCGCGCTTTAGTTTTGTTTCTTGTATAAGTGCTATGTGATTGTTTTGTTTGTGTACAAATTCGCTAAGCTGCATGATTTTGTTTGTGAGGCCATCTACGTTGTACTGTAATATGTTAATATTATACTTCTGTATATGTCTCATGGTGCTACTGTGTCTATGTCTTTGTGTATGGTGACATGTGTAAGCTGTAGTGGGGCCTGGATTAGTCTTAATGTCGCCGGAGAGTAAGAGTAGTCCGGGGAGCACGTCCGGCACGGAATTGCTTCCTGGAAATGAAAAAATAGCACGCTGAGCATAGGTCCTGCCCCGGAAGCCGATCGGCACTCTGACCGTGCCACGCAACAGGCCGTCGACTGCCAGTCTGGCCAATTGTAGACAGCCGCTGCACGGAGATTTGAGGAAGTTTGGCCACCAGTGCGTTGATGTTTTGGTTTGACGTCGCCTCCTCTTCGCGTTGACCTGTCCCGCGCTGGAGGATGCAGCCACTGTTAGAAGCTTCCTCGTCAGCTGCTAACACTTTTTTCACGTTGTTCTAGCTACCTGTTCAGAGGTTTTTTATAAACAAATCTCAGTTTTCTGCTCAAAACGGCTCTTTCTAATTTTAAAATTGATTAGTCAAGGAAGGAAGATGTTGACTTCTATTTTGCGGCAACAGTTGATGATATTTATGTTACTTTATTGATTAATGAAAATGATTAGGCTCTTCAAGTTATAAAAGATTTCTTTCGTAATAATTGATAAATACGAAACACAAAACGTATATGCAAACAGGATGATGATGCTTAGACTACTCAAGTTGATGAAGTTTTCTCTTTCTCATATATTGTATCGACGTAATACTGTAAATATATTTCAAGTTTCTGCATAAATAACTTGCTTTTCACAGAAAACAAAGACTTCCCTCAATCTTCTATGACATCCAAACAGTCCAAGGTTTCCGAGGTTTCCTGCCCTTATCTTAAAAATGCAGACTTCAACTGACAAAAGAAAAAAATTGTTTTTTTACGAGTATATACGAGTATTTTCACATTTCCCTTTTGCAATCGAAATGCCTCATCATACATACGAAAAGGGAGACGCGACAGACTACTCAGTTCCTAGTGTGTCCCAATACTCAACATTTGTATGAAAACCAAGAGACAAACCCCTCTTCCCCATAAAACCAAAATATGACCATATCCAAATAAGTGGCAGCGTCTGGGCTACCTCTAAAGGACAACGATGGCAAAAACATGATGCACCCCAAAACCATAAGGATTATTTCGTTCTTTCAGAATTGAGATCCCACTCTTAACCTCCAACCTCAACTATGAAACGCTAGACCATGATTTAATATCGTAACTGCCAGTGATAACCCAGGTGAGAAGGATAAGAAGTCTGTCCACTAAGTCCTTGATGAAACTTGTGTCAAAACACTTTGAAATGAACACTGCAAAATATCTAGTGAAATCAACAATGTAGGAAAATTTCAAATAAAGATACTAAAAAGTCAGTTACAGCTTGAGACAAACGAGTAACATAAATACCCTCTGGAGAGCAAGCAAGACATTAAATAAATTGTGTACAATGATAATTTTAATCATTCACAGCACAGGAACAGATAGTAGCAGAAATGAAAATTATTATACTCTCAAATAATGTCATTTAATAGAAATATTAAAAATATTTAAATAATTTTTTTAGGCCCATGTATTAAAATTTCCCTCACAATAACTACTTGTGTACAATGTTGGTAGATAGTTACTCTGACCATATCGTTATCTAAGTTATAGAAAAGCCGCCAATTAGAAAACTTTATTTAAAAAGCACAGTTCGACGTTTTGATTCGGAAGTACGGAAATGGCTTTACAGTGTAGAGAGTAGTTCTAGACTGTTGGCCTCTCCTTTTAACGATTGGAGCACAGAAAAAACCTGCAAAAGAGCCCTCTACCAACAGGGGTACTCTATATATCGATATTAAAACTTAATATGATCAGAAATTTGAAACTGCTTTTCGGAGATACTATTTTCAAGACGGAACAGATGGTTTTTACTCAGTCTAAGCGAAGTCAATACATAGACTAAATCTGTTTTTGAAGTGATAATTTCTGAGCTTTTTACTGTACATCATTTGCCCATTCATTGACAACGGTCTTTAAATAGTTCGCAGCTCTTTACAACGTAAAACAAATGTGAATAGAAAATAAAAAATATACACTCGTTACAATTAAGGAGAAAGTCAATACTAAATAAAATTCTTAGGCCCATGTAATCCCCCTTTCTCAGTTGGGGAAAAAAACGACTTAAATAAGAGAGAGGAACAAGAAAGCCAATTTTAAATGATTCAAGAGACACTTGCAGGCATTTTGTAAATAAAATTAGAGGTCGCCAACCTCTATCTAATTGTTAGATCCCCGTAACCACGATAGGCTACACTAAAAACTTGCTATCAATGAATCAACTTAAGCAAAATTAAAAACAAAAAATTACTTTGCATTGATTTTTATAAAAAAAAAATCTACAAAAACGCCAGTGCCTACATAATAATAACTTATTAGATACATCAGGGAACTAACCTGAATTATAGAAAGGTAAAACATCCACAAACGGTCTTGAGTGGTGGGTTAATATTTAAGTGAATATCGATGATTTTAACCTGCCCATAATTTGGGTGTGGAATCCAACAATATCGTTAATACATATTACAAAATAAGGTATTTAACAAACCATCATTTTTAAACGTTAGTTACAGTTCAAAAGTAGCTTGTAGCCCAAAAGCGTTCCAATCTGGTACACGAGGCCAACAATTATGTCAAGCATCAGTTAAGCAAAATCAGGTTTGGGTTAAAAGTAGTACTTACTCTTCATACCTCGCCTTAAAACGCCTCCCTTTTTCTTCCCCTTGTTCAGAATGCGCCTTCGCGATTCCAAGAGACGCGAACGGTTGGCCCCTTCGCCTCCTCGTGGGGGTCGTTTAGTCTGCCCTTTTCCTTTAGTAGCTGCTGATGCCCCATTCGTCTTTCCTCCCTCCGTTTTCCGAGACTCGATCCACAAGCGGAGGTCGTCGGGCCTTCTGAAACGCGACATAAATTAAATACTTTTCAACACAATTCGTTATTAGCCATGCTTATACCAGACTCTTAATACTCTTCACCGAAATTAATCTCCCACAAACCAGTAGGAAATATTACCATTGTCTAATACAGGGGTTCCCAAATCGGGGTACGCGAGATTTCCGGGGGGGGGGGGGGGGGGTGGGTCGGTAATTTCACTCCCAAGTAATTTTACTTCCAAGTAGTTTAAATTTTAAAAAATATTAGATTAGGTTAGGTTTACGTTAGGTTAGGTAAGGTTAGGTTTCACTTTTAATGATTATATAAAGCGAAAGTAAACCCCATTGATGGTTTTAATTATTAGCTGCTTATTCCTCTGCATCAAATTTTTTTGATATCCGTTCTAAGCTTATTGAAATAAGTTCCATTTTTAATGGTGATTATAGATCAATAAAACGAAAGTAAAGGTTGTGGGCTTTGGGGCTTAAACCATTAAACCCTTATATAGAAACCAAAAAAATATATCTATCTATCATAAATTGGCAGAGAGAGTGAATTTACGAGAAGTAAATTGCGTGGGAAGTGAATTTGCCGGGAGTGAATTTGCCGGAGCGAAAATAACGGGAGTGAATTCGCCTAGAACCTTCCAGGGATAAGCGGCATCCTGCATTGGAAACTAACTTTCACATGGAAAAGTATCCTCAAAAGAGTCGCCTCAACTCATTCATGAGGTTTCATCCCGCATGAAAATACCACAAATTACTATAAATGTTCAGAAAATTGGAAATTTGTAGTATTTTCAATGAGAATGAAACATAGCATAATGGTAGAACAGTTCCATTATAAATAAGGTCTCTAAGAAATCAGGGACGCGATGACGTGATGTCTTCTATTTATTGAATAATGAGAATGAAAATTACCTTCAATTAAAAATAAAATAAAATGCCATTAGTACCATCAATAATATTAAAGTAAATGAACAGCGGATGGCGGCAATTTTCAGTACAAGAGAAATGACATTATGAATCGCCTCATGATCACCACTTTCAATGGTTAGCAATGATTCAGCTTCCGATTTTTCCATAGGATCTATTCCACTAGTTATATATATTCCGCTACGAAGAAACCTCATGACAGATTCCCACTGTTTTGTAATTTGGAATATTCACCTAAGGGGCGATACGGGCTATTTTAAGAAAAAAAATTTACAATGAAAACGGCTTATGAGTCGACTTGTAACATTACATTACACCATAATATTACAATGATTTCTAGTGGATGGATTTTTTTTTTTTTTTTTTTTTGTGAAGTTAATTCTACCTTCTGAATGACGTAATATCAAAAACAACAAATTCTCCAACATATTTCAGGGGAACAATTCCAAGGAAAGTTACACCCGATGCTAAGTATACATGGTTACTGGTTAGGGTCATAAGCTTTCTGCTTTTTGAGTTATTAGTTATCATCTAAATGACCGCACTGAATCACAGAGGTGCAATCAACCAAACTGTAACAAGGGGCACTTGCCTCTTTTTTTTATCTTTGGGGGACTGAGAAGGCTTTTTTCTCGAGCCTATTCTGCCTTCGAGCCTTCGCGCTTTCCCTCCTTTCTCTAGTCCATTCAACGGTCTATTTCGCGGGAGACCCAGGGTCTCCCTGAGGTTAGCTCTCGACTCCTTCGGGAGACTATTAACGCTCAGAGGGATTGAAAGGAGGGGTTTAGGAGCCATGAGGGGTTTCAAAGGCCTTTCAGGGGGGTACTTGTTCCTAGAATGAAGATCAGAAACGTTTCCTCTCAGTGAACTATCCTGGTAGGATGAATACGGCTTCAAATAAGAGTCTTCTTTCCTTCTGTATGCGCCATAGTTTCTCGACGGGTCATCCCCGTGTGATTTTAAACCTTGGTCGTGTAAACTGCTCCCTCTTTGGTCATAGTATCTTCCACTTTTACCAAATTCGTATCTGAAATTTAATCACGATACAAATTACCCGGGCATACGTAACTCGCCTTTCAGTTTCACAAATCTTTCAAAGCTAATTAATTTGAATGTGCAATTAAATAACTATTATTTTATTTCAAAATTGAGGCCTAGAAAAAATAAAATAGAAAACTGAACCCTAACTTTTTTTTTTTTTTTTTTTTTTGAACTAAAACAAACCCTGACCTATCATCATACCCTTTGCCCCTGTCAGGAGGGGGGGTATAATTTCTGGATGTCCTATCACTTCTTGAGTGACTCTGGGAGCTCATCCCTTGGTACGAATGGACTGGGGGAGACGGTGGCTTACGATTGCTCGATCTTGAATAAGACGCTTCGTCTCTCGATGAGATGGCTTTATTCGAGGAACTGCTGTATCCTGAAAGAAACCATCTCAATCAACGTAAAATTTAAATAAAAAAACAGGGAATGTTCTCTTAATAGATTCACAGTAATAAGTGAATTTACACACAGTATTAAAACCGAAAGTTCGCAGCCGACGAGGAAGCTTCTAGCAGTGGCTGTACCCTCCAGCGCAGGACACGTCAGCGCGTCAACGTCAACGAAAAAACGTGGAACGTCAACGAAAAAACGTGGAACGTCAACGCGAAGAGGAGGTGACGTCAAACCAAAGACGTCAACGCGTTGGTGGCCAAACTTCCTCAAATCTCCGTGCAGCGGGCAGTCTACGGTTGGCCAGACTGATAGTTGATGGCCTGTTGCGTGGCACGGTCAGAGTGCCGATCGCCTCTCGGGGCCGGACGTACACCAGCGTGCTATTTTTTCATTTACAGGAAGCAATTGCGTGCCGGACGTGCTCCCCGGACTACTCTTACTCTCCGGCGACATTAAAACTAATCCAGGCCCCACTACAACTTACACATGTCTCCACACACAAAGACAGAAACAATAGGACCGTGAGACATATACAGAAGCATAATATTAACATATTACAGTACAACGCAGATGGCCTCACAAACACAATAATACAGCTTAGGGAATTCGTACACAAACAAAATTCACATAGCACTTATACAAGAAACAAAACTAAAACGCGCACACAAAACACCCACTATACATGACTTCACACGACGATTCGTCAAGATCGTACTGGGGGTCACGGGGATTGACTCATCACTTACATACGTAAAAGCATTAGCTACAATGATGCCACCCAAAACATTACAAACGCAATCCAAGCAGATAACACGATAGAAATACAGGCAGTTAACATTAAGACAAGCTCAAAACACAACATCGCACTCATCAACATTTACATCCCACCAGATAGTTCACCCCAGATGCCAGCCAATTACAATCCACAGTTACACAATCTGGCCTCTCTCACTAATGTCATCTTAGGAGGAGACTTCAACGATAAAGACACTAGTTGGTACCTGCACAACCAAAACACCAGAGACGCCAACATAGCCACACAACTAAGCCTCTTCATTCTTAACAACACAGAACATACACACATACCACATCAAGCAGGATACTCAAACTCCTCCCCAGACATAACGTTCTGTTCTCCCTCACTAGCAACACACACACACTGGAGAACAGAAAAACAACTGTCATCAGACCACATGCCCATCATCATTTACAACACGTTCTATACACTGCTCCAACAGCCTTAGGCACACTTATAGAAATAACAAGAAAGTTGATTGGGAACAGTTCAAAATACAGACTGAAGAACAATTCACCACATTAAACAGCACACCCATCATAAACCAAAACATTTAATCAGATCATCAATAATGCAAACAAATACATACCCAAGAGCAACATCAGGAAATACAACCCAAATTACACTAGAGAAATAGCTCACCTCATAAGACAACATAACAACCTCAAACATAACGCACAAACACCACACACAGAAGCCATAAATAAAACAGCAGATACAACAGCTCAACACAGAAATAAACAACAAACTTAAAGAAAAACAAACAGAAACATCTAGGGAACTCATATCAACACTAAACCACTCCACAAATACATCCAGGCTATACAAGATTATAAACAGCACTACCCACCCTAACAGTGGCACTCACACTTCACACGCGGCTATTTGTCGCAGCCAAAATAATACCCCAACATATACGCAACAAACTAACATTCTAGTTAATCACTACGCAAAGATAGGTCACCTAAACAGAGAGAACAACCAGAAACACGCAGACAGACAAACAGCCAGACAAGAAAAACTAGACTCGACACAACGAATACACCCTTCAATACAGACCAGACCACCAAGATCATCAAAAACATTAAGAATTAGAAGGCTACTGGACCAGACAACATATCTAACATACACCTTAAACACTTGGGCCCACAGGGAATACTAGCTCTCACAAACATCAGCACATATTCATACCACACTGTATTATTCCTGACATATGGAAACAAGGTAAAATTATTACACTACTCAAACCAAACAAAAATCCAACAGAACCAGCTTCCTACAGACCTATTACTTTACTATGCACACCTTCCAAAGTAACAAAGACTAATCTTACAAATCACCAACCCACACATACCACTACCGCCTACTCAACATGGATTCAGACCTCACCACTCAACCACGACATTACTCACTAACCTCACGCAGCACATCATGGATGGCATCAACTCCAGACGACCAGCTCAACATACACTATTAGCAACAATAGACATTAGTAAAGCATTTAATGCTATCCCACGCTTTCCTCTCATAAACAAAATACTCAACACAAACATGCACAATAACACCAAAAGGTAGCTGGCTACCTTTCAGGAAGATACACGCCACATTTAATGGCAAGTCATCCAAAAACAAGCTTTTTCCGAACGGGGTCCCTCAAAGCTCTGTTCTCTCACCAACACTGTTCAATTTATACATGCATGACATTCCAACACCCATAGATAACAAGCTTACCTTACCATCATATGCAGATGACATCATTCTAACATCCACCCAACAACAACATCGACACCGCTACAAATAACCTACAAACATGCATAAACAGTATACAAGACTGGCTCACACACAGACTCAAAGTAGCACCCACAAAATCAACCATCACCTTGCTAACAAGCAACACAAAAGAACACTAGATAACTCCACAGCTTACACTAAACAACAACAACATTTCACACACTCACAGGACCAAAATACTTGGTGTCACATACAACACATCATTATCTTTTGCAAACCACATTCAGGACATTAAAAACAAATGTACGTCAAGACTTAACACGCTTAGGGTACTAACAGGCACAAACTTTGGACACCAGCAGGAAATAACATCATTCATATACAAACAATATATTCACTCAGTTATAGACTATGCTAGCCTATGCTGGGCACCCATTATCTCAAACACGTACATAAACACCTTACAGACAATACAAAACAACGCACTTCGTATCATTACAGGACGTACTTAAACAACACCAATAGAACACCTGCATACAGAAACAAAAATACTGAAAGTTAGGGAACATTTAGACATGAGGGGAACACAATTCATGGCAGGGGTGACAATTAACCCACAACACCCTTGCCACTACATGTACAATCATGCACCAACACCTCGCACCATTAAGGTAACACCAGAGAGACATTATAACCAAATACTCCGTTCCATACCACGCTCCGCAGACATCACACAGTACAGAAAAAACATACACACACCTAACCCACAAAGCACTGACACGACTCGGTCCGAATGCGGTCCTAGGTGCGAAGCCGCCACCCACTGATATGTCAGAGACCAGCCTGAGCAGATCGGACCGAGTTAACTTAGCACGATTCCGATGTGGACATCACCCCAACTTACAGGCATATAAACACAGACTAGACAACTCCACAGAAGACACCTGCCACCTGTACCAGGACACACCACAAACAATTGAACACATTATGACACTGTACTGCTCTAACACAACATAGAACATAACACATCATCACTAGTGCGCTAAACCTCTGGTCCACTCCGGAGAGGGCGATCGGTTACCTGCATGCCGCCGGCTTGCTAGATCAGGGTGGGCTGATCGGCTAACCAACAACAACATATAAAATTTATACTGGAATAGTACCGTACCTAAGCATTAAGATAATGAAGATTAATTTTACTTAAGCTTTAAAAAATGACTTACCATAATTTTACTTGCACTTTATTAAATTTGTTACGCACTAAGCATGTAAACAACATATTATTCTCAAAGTTAAAATAACTTTACATCACAGTGACGCCTCTAAGTTATATAAAAACAACCTTTTGAAGTAATTTGTATAATTTATAAACTTACGTTTAGGACTTGAAGAGTATCTTGAGTAACTCTTTCCTGACGAATTTCCGATTTTGGAAGATGTCAAAAGAGGTGGTGGAGAATGAGGGCTGCGAGCCCTTTTGGACTTGGGGGAGGGGGGATAAATATCCTTCGGGTAATGACCTGGAGAACCATAAACAACACTGTCTCCTATCACATACCTATTGAAGAAGAGAGCATGTTTTAAACATCGCTGCAAATACAGAAATATGTATTAATAATGCTCCTCAAGTACTACATTTATCTCGTACAAAATGAATCATGTAACCTACTTTCTACTTCTCTAAATTTCTACAAAGTTGTTGAATTTTGCTTAAGATTCAATTGAGAACTTCTAAAAACAAGAATAAAACCTTACCTATCCAAATATTTTCGTTCAGGGGAGCGTTTTTTGGAATCAAAATGATTGTAAATCTTGGATGAATGAGAAGAGGCTCCGAAAGTATTTCTATCTAGTGAACTTTAAATAAATCAAAAGTTGACTACCGTAATTAAACCAGAACTTTAAATGGTATAAAATTTTTAGTCAATTCTCAATGTCTTTGGAAGGAAACATATCAAATTCTAGACTACCATATTTCATTAATGAAAATGGACAATGCTTATTTGGATCTTTCATTTATGTATGACACTAATAAAAAGTTCCTATCAGGTTTATCTATCTAGCATATTCAAATCAGTTCCTGATATTTAAAAATTATAGCCCTTCAATATGTAAATGATGTATGGTTAAAAGGAGAGCTGACCTGACCCATTATTATTATAGCTTGGCTAATCCTAATTTCCTAGAAGAGAACTTACCCCCAAATAATTAAAACCTTGAAACTGACCTGGCTAAAATCATGAAAGACTAACACAAAACTACCTTGCACTTAATTTTAAGTCATTTTTACCTTTGATACCCTCCTCCATATGAATCATGAGAATCATTGTTGGAATAGCTTTTTCCAGCCCCAGTCCTCATAGAGACTTCAGAGTAGCCTCTCACACCACCACCACCACCACCTCCACCACCACCTCCTCCTCCTCCTCCTCCTCCTCCTCCTCCTCCTTTCCCCCTTCCTGCATGACCCTGGTTACTCCCTCGGTTATAGGAGTCGTAAGAGTCATAGGAACTCTCATTTTTAGGGTAGTAGGAATTACTTTCAGATCCGTACTTGGAGTATGGCATGCTCTTGTTAGTAGGGTAAGGAGTGTATTTCTTATCACCCCCTGATGAATTTGACAAGCCCATCCTCACAGAATGACTGGAGTATTTACTATCCGAGATGTCCTTCCCATCAGATGGGGAATACTTGGAATATTTGTCACTTCTTGAAGGATACTTAGACAAGTAAGAGTCCCTGTCAGAGTAACTTTGGTCTGAGTAGAGACTTCCCTTAGACCTATAAGGTTCCTCTTGGTATGAGCTATTACTCTTTCCAATGTATTTGTCAGAGTGGCTGCTCGTGCCTTTTAACACACTCGAGGAGTAGTCCTGATTGTACTCCTTATTGGGTAAGTATGAACTTGACTTGTAACCAGATTTATCCATTTTATCATAACAGTCAAATTTATCCGATTTCTCATATTTTGGCCGCTCATACTTGTCATACTTGTCATATGAACTGTATTTCTCATAGTCCCTGCTGTAAGGTTTAGAGGGCTCATCATAACCTTTCAAGTCATGCCTGGAACTCCGGGAACTGGAAGATTTTTGAGAGAGGGATGGGGGAGTAGGAGGGGTGCGAGGTCTGCTGTACAACTTCGACATGCTGAAAAAATGTGACTTTAATTAATCTCCAATAAAAAGACTACTGTGGCAGTCTAGTATGATATAATTACTATCAACCATTGACCAATTCCCCAATCTTTTATTCAAAATAATAATATTAATTTAGAAATGGTATTAGTATGTTAGTATGTAATATCAACTACCCTACACATACACACCCTACACCCTATACATCTCACATTTAAGTATTTAGTTTTTCAGAAGTACAGTGGCAGAAATGTTCACTGAAAAAATTATATATATATATATAATATATATATATATATATATAATATATATATATATAATAATATATATATATATATATATATATACAGGGTGGGCGGAAAGTAGCTCCCTATTTTGGATTGGTAAAAAAATACATATATTATCCATTTATTTCAGAAAAAATAATATCAAAAGGTAGGCATACATGGTAGGTTTTCTCTAAAATTCAATGTGGGCTCCAACTCTTTCCACCAGCTTCTGGAGCCGCCCAGGAATGGCGTCCACTGACTTTAGCAGGAACTCCGGCGGGATGGAGGACATGACTTCCCGAATTCGGTCCTCCAGTTCTTCCAATGTCCTCGGTTTGGTGCGGTAGACTTCTTCCTTTACCCACCCCCAAAGAAAGAAGTCGCACGGTTACCGCTGAAAAATGGCAGAATCGGTTCAGTGTAACGGTGTGGTGTGGTATGACCTCAGATCAGGTTGTGGGCCCGTTCCTTCTGCGCAACACCATGAATGCTGAGCGGTACCTTGCTATGTTGCGAAACGAGGTCTGGCCGGTTGTCAGCACATGGGAGAACATCGACGATCTGATATTTATGCAAGATGGCGCCCCTCCGCACTTCGCTCTTGTTGTCCGTGAGTGGCTGGATGCCCACTTCCCTGGGCGTTGGATGGGTCGTCGTGGTCCACATCAATGGCCAGCCAGGAGCCCCGACTTGACACCGTGCGACTTCTTTCTTTGGGGGTGGGTAAAGGAAGAAGTCTACCGCACCAAACCGAGGACATTGGAAGAACTGGAGGACCGAATTCGGGAAGTCATGTCCTCCATCCCGCCGGAGTTCCTGCTAAAGTCAGTGGACGCCATTCCTGGGCCTCCAGAAGCTGGTGGAAAGAGTTGGAGCCCACATTGAATTTTAGAGAAAACCTACCATGTATGCCTACCTTTTCATATTATTTCTTCTGAAATAAATGGATAATATACGTATTTTTTTACCAATCCAAAATAGGGAGCTACTTTCCGCCCACCCTGTATATATATTATATATATATATAATAGTTTGGGAACTACAATTAAATTTTTTTTTTCTTTTTTCAGTAAACTTCTTTCTGCAACTGTGTGGACATGATAATTTTTGTCAATTAACAAACTGAATTTTGTAACTATTTTTTCACTCTGCCATTAGTACTAGTATCATAATTTAACCAAGAGTTAATAATACTTAACCTGCCCTTATCAGTGACTTAACCAGGTATAAAAGTCATTAAAACTGATAAACAAGCAAAATCTAACTAATGAAGAATTAAAGAACCAAAGAGGCATTAAGTGACCTAACCACACTTACATTGACAAGGGCTTCAATGCAAACAGCTATGATCAAAATGAGAAATACTGGAAAAGGAATCAAACTATTTGGAAGTAATCCCATTTAAAATTCACATTCTCAGGTTTCTCAATTTGAAATAAGAATAAAAGAGGAATGTTGAAATGAGAAGAAATTTAAATACTTCAAGTGATTTCTTCTAATATCAGAGCATTAGCCTTATTGGCTTCTCCTTTCCATGATCAACTTCCCAACACACCCCACCATTTTTTCACCTATCTTCTTCTCTCAATTCAATATCACTTAATGCAGTACAGTACCAGATTAATGCACAGGCCACCCTAGGGCCCCAACCATACATGGGCCCACCAGCCACCCAAGTAAAATTTTTTTGTTTTTTTATCTTTTTATTTTATCATTAGATCTGTTAGCAATAGAAAGTGAAACTATGGACCAACTTGACATTGAAGGTATAATTGATAATTTTACCAATGTTAAATGCAGAAAAAAAATCATTCAAATAAATAAAATTATTTGAGGTATATTTTTTTTATCAACTGTAGAAGGTATGCAGTATGGATAGTAATGAGTTACGAGATAAATAATTTTACATTTCTTGTGTGCATTTTAACAGTTAATATACTATATTGTACCATCATATATTATTATTTTGTGTGTTGGCTCAAGTATCTGTGAATATGAGATAATAAAAATGATGTAATTTTGTTTATGAATTTCATGATTTTGTAGAGTATGAGGGGCCCCAAATATTACCCAGGCCTAGGGCCCCATTAAACCTTAATCTGCTCCTGACTTAATACAATACTACCTTGAAATTACATGAGGATAAGCTTTTTTTTTTTGTTTTTGCTGTTGTTATTGTTGATTGCAAAGGCTAAGCAAGCCTAACTAAAATTCAATTATCTTTGTGGTCCTTTTTAACCCTTTCATACCCAAATTAAGTCGAAAAGTAGGCGGAATCAGTTGATGCAAAAATCGTCCTTATAACCTTATAAATAAGGTCTAAAATTGCTTCCAAAGTTAATGATGAAAACTTCACACACTGGGCATTAAAGGGTTAAAAAATATACCACATCCAACTTCAAATTGGGGCCAAGTATACAATACAAATGAGGGAATCTTCAAGGCCCAAGTGAAAGTTTCATAATGACAATGAATTAAATTAAGCTAGTTAAAGTTTTATCAGGCAAGTTATCCCATTAGGCTTGCATCAGTGCATTAATCAACCAGATAATTATAACTATACAAATTGCCACCAGTGTAAGCATTACAAATTAATCAATATAAACAGTGTATGGTCTACAAAAATCATTAACTGGGGTTTCTTTCCTCACATTATGAATATCTAAACCTTCCTTGAAAAAATAATGATTCTAATAATTCTAAGCTCCTCCATAGTGTAGTGGTTAGCATCACTGACTATGAATCCATCAGCCCCAGGATCAAGACCCAGTGATGGCAGGTTGCAAGCAGCAAACCCAGCTGTTCATCCTTCCAGACAATAAAAATGGGTTGGTTGATAAATGGGTACCCTGGGTAGCCTAGTGGTTAAGACACTGGGCTGCTGGTGGGGCGTGGTTCAGATTCCACATTAAACTGTAGGTCTAAGGTGGTGTGACAAGTTTGACCTTTGTCAGAATGAACAATTCAGGCTAAAGCTAAACCAAGGTTACCAAGGAGACAAAATTGTCTTGGCAGAAAACTTAAATTAATTAATAACATATATATTAACTGATCTTAGGAAAAATATGGATTTTGCATTTTTTAATTTCCTCTATAATTAATGTAACTCTCACTTCAGAACTAATTTTATTATTGTTAAAAAAAGAAGCAAAATTCTGATTTATAATACACAGATCTTTAAGTAAAATATTTAAGAGTAATAAACTAGATATATTTTTTAAATAAATTACCTGTATTAATGTAAATCTAATGAGGGAACAATTAATTATAAACACACATCACAGGAAAAGATTATAACCTATAGCAATAGTTCAACGATCTTTTCTTCTTGAAGGCTTGTGCAGAAATTTACCCGTACAGGAAGCGAGATCAAGAATTTTATAAGAACTTTTGGATTTGACAGGCAACTTAGCTAAGTAATTATAATAAATCTAAGGTCAAAGTAAAGTAGTCTAAAATGATTATGGACTCTACACTGCATGATGGATACCATACATTTATATATTCACAAAGAATTCTTAGTTCTATTAGGCCTTTCTTTTTAGATGTTAATGGTACATTTAGAATGGAAGTTCCGCTTATTATACTGTACAGTAAATCCCAGCAAGTAAGCACACCGGACAAAAAATTAGTCACCCCTAATAGCACCGATAGTAGGAAGTTCAAGGTCACACAGAGGGCGCTGATGTAGCATTGGTAAGTGACAAGTAGCAGTGACGTAGCACACAGGATCAGATCTGTTTCATGGGGTGGTGAAGAACAAAGTGTGTGTTGGATATAGTCTGCAAAATGGGTCGTGAGGCAGACATTACTCAGTGGCAAAAAGGAGCCATCGTGTTTGGCAGAGCCCACGGACACAAAATGTCTGAAGTAGCCCAATTTGTTGGTGTGTCAACGCGTACTGTCCAGCGAGTTTACAAAGAGTGGTGTAGTTCGCAATCAACTGAAACGACGGCGTAACTGTGGCCGGAAAACAATTCTCGACAATAGGGACCGCCGCCATGTTTCTCGTCTAGTAACTGCAAATCGTTTTCAAACCAGAGAACAATTGCTCCAAGAAACCAATGAGGTTCTCCAGCGACCAATTTCCGAACGGACATTGCGACGAGAACTGCATGCGATGGACATCTGGAGCAGGGTACCACGGAAGAGGCCGCTGTTAACAGCAAGTCACAAATTGGCACGTTATAAATGGGCTCAGAGGCACAAAAACTGGACTGCGGCAGATTGGAAACGTGTAATTTGGTCCGATGAGTCCCGTTTTTGTTTGTTCTCCAATGATGGGAGGCGACGAGTACATCGCAGGTCCAATGAAGCCTTTAATCCTGAATGCGTCGAAGGTGTTGTTCAGGCTGGAGGTGGTTCCGTGATGTTCTGGGGATGTTTTTCGTACCACGAAATGGGCCCTCTCGTTCCAGTGACGATGAATTTGAACCAGCAGGCGTACCTCCGCATACTAAACTCGCCGGATTCGTGCGGTTATCAAGGCCAGAGGCGCCGTCACACTAGGCCTGTTCAAAAATCAACTTTTTCTTATTTTCATAGGTTTCTGTACATTTTCCCATGCTTTTTGACCTGAAAAAGCCGAAAATTACAACTATTTTGACCTAGGATGTTGGGAAGCATTGCCGCATGGAGCTTTAAATTTTCTGCCTTGAAATCGGCCAAAGCGCCAATTCCGGGGTCCCTTGAATTATGTTTTGCACTTTAACTTTGATCTAAACAAGATAGAGCAACAAATTAGGTATCAAATGAAAGAGCATAAAATTAATAATAATAATAATAATAATAAATAATATAATATTAATAATAATAATAATAATAATAATTATCTATCATTTTTCAGGAAACAACAGAAACTCAATCAGAATCTAGAAAACCATCTACAAGTTACAACTTCACAATGGCATTAAGCAAGGAGCTGAGGGAGCTCCGTGGGCGCACAGTTGATATCTCAGAACCTCCACGTACTGTCCACAGGCAGGTGTCAACTGGGCCATCTACCAGATCTCTCACTGAAACTTTCCTGGTTGGATACCCTTCAGCTTTTATCAGTGGTTCCCAGCTTCCCACCAACAGACAGGCGTTCCAGTATTTCCTTAATCTTCAGAATTTACCGGAAAATGCAGGGAGGCCCATGGTTCAAGACCTTGCATATGAAACAGTGAATCTATCATCCCATTCTGGCAGATGGCTAGGATCAAGACAATGACCAAGTACAACGCAATGAAGCTCTTCATGAAACTACATGAGAAACATCGTGCTCTGGTGAAAAGCAAAGGAAGAGCAAGTAACCCTGGAGGAAAAAGAGGAGCATTTGTGCTGGAATTAGACAGCCTGTTCGATATAGGAGCTCCAGATGCAATCCAGGAAATACAGAACAACAGACTGTTATCCAGAGAGAAGAAAGATGAGGATATCAGGTTCTACGAAGACCAAAAGACTGAGAGGAAAGGTCATATGTCTGGTCATGACAAGATTTTTGAGACAAGATCCCTGCAGCAAGCAGCGAGGAATGAAAGACTGCAGCATAGACAAGAACAAGGTAAAACTAATTACTTTGAACGTTACAAAAAGTTTTAAGTTTTACTCCATTGCGATATTTAGCATGTACTTAACAATTACTGTCTTAACATGTTGTACTATTTTACAGCTGCAGCAGAACAAGAGGCAGTTGTTCATGTGGATGACATTACCTGGGGTGACTCAACTGACAACGACGCTAACACAGAGGACATGGATTACCATCAGCCTCGTCCTGGATGTTCTCACCATCAAGACACTGTGACTAGTGTGACTTTGACGTTTCCAAGGAAGGTCATGGAATGTGATGTCATCTGCAATACAGCTGATCGTCTTGGTTTATCAGACAATCAAGTTACTGCCATGGTTTCTGCCACCTTGAAAGCTGGAGGGGCTGATCTGGATAACTTCGTCATCTCAACCTCAACAACACGTCGCAACAGAATGCTGTCCAGGTATAATATCAGCCAGAGTCACATGTCCAAGTTTTGTGAAAACCCCCACAGTACGCTGCCTTACACTGGGATGGAAAGTTGCTCAAAGATGTCTTGGGCAGTGAACCTGGAAGTACCTCAGAGACTTTAGCTGTGCTAGTGTCTGGTCCACCTTCATACACTGAAGGAAAGTTATTGGGAGTACCTGTCATCGACAATTCTTCTGGCACAGCTCAGGCTGAGGCTTCAATGGATTTACTGGAGACATGGGAACTTACGGATAATGTTACTGCCCTTGTTTTTGACACTACATCCAGTAACAGTGGAGTTCACAGAGGAGCTGCCAAACTGCTAGAGAAAATGCTGAACAAAAAGGTGTTTTATCTGGCCTGTCGACATCACATCCTGGAAATCCTAGTAGGAGCAGTTTGGGAGAAGCTGTTTGGGAAGGTGAAGGGGCCAGATAATCCCTGGTTTGAGCATCTGAAGGATGTTTGGACGGACTTGTCCAAGGAAAACCCAAAGATGCTGGCTATCAACAGCAAATGGCTGAAGGAAAAGAAGAAGAACAGTGAAGAAATACTCCAAGACATTCTAACAGCAGAAAGGCTTCCAAGAGCCGAACTACAGGGAAATGGCTGAACTGACAGTCATTGTTCTTGGAGGAACGCCTCCTCGAGGTATTCACTGGAGTCGACCAGGCGCCATTCATCAGGCCAGATGGATGGCCAGAAACCTGTACTCCATGAAAATGCTGATGTTTGCAGATCAACTTGAGTACGACGAAGACACTGTATCAAAGCTGGAAAGACTCGAACACCTTCCTTGCGCTGTTCTACACTCCTGTATGGATGATGTCAATGTCTGCTGCAGATGCTCCCGTGAATGATCTAAGTCTAATCCAGGACATGTTGAAGTACAAGAAAACTGACCCAGAGCTTGCTGATGCAGTACTTAATAAGATGGAAAACCACAAATGGTACCTGACGCAGGAAGTCGTGCCATTTGCCCTGTTCAGCAGTAGATTGAGTGACACATTGAAGCACGACATTGCTGCCCAGTTACATGCCACTGAGAAGCCAGACAGCTTCAGAACAGGAAAGCCTCTATTCCAGAGAGTCACAGCTAAGACCACCCTGGTTGATCTCATTGGCCCAGAATCACATTTCCTGCTGGACACACTGAACATTGGATCCGAGTGGCTTCTGGAACCTGTCACGTCTTGGCCACAGAATGAGGACTACAGAAAAGCGTTGGACTATGTTAAGAATCTGAAAGCGGTGAATGACATTGCTGAACGTGGTGTCAAGATGATGAGCGACTTTGCAAATGTCATAACAACAGATGCCAAGCAAAGGGACTATCTCCTTCAAGCTGTGGAGTTCAACAGACGCCGCTTTGACAGCTTCAAGAAACAAACTCTCAACAACTGACTGTGTAAATGTCATTATGAAATTAATCATCATGTAATGCTTTCACTTCTTGATCGATTAGACTTGTGACAAAATGTTAATCTCAAATTTGTGTCATGAATAAGGCGCCTTGTCTGCCTTGAGTGTGAGAAAACGAATTTTGTGATATTTCTGAAATCTTTGTATGTACCAATGTGCCATTTCTTGTTCCAAGACTATCATAATTGTATAAGTTAGAAAGAGGATTAAAAACACTTTAATTTGGTGCCTATTTTGTTGCTCTATCTTGTTTAGATAAAAAGTTATAGTGCAAAACATGATTCAAGGGACCCCGGAACTGGTGCTTTTGGCCGATTTCAAGGCAGAAAACTTAAAGCTCCATGCGGCAATGCTTCCCAACAACCTAGGTCAAAATGGTTGTGATTTTCGGCCTTTTCAGGTCAAAAAGCATGGGAAAAAGTACAGAAACCTATGAAAATAAGAAAAAGTTGATTTTTGAACAGGGCTACCGTCACACGTTATTAGGTACATTCTGAGAGGGGTGACTAATTTTTTGTCCGGTGTGCTTATGTGACCCATTAATATGTGAATCATGGATATGCAACCAAATAACACTGGTCAACAAAGATTTTTCATCAGAGTAAAATTTGTGGTGGCTGGATAGCATTTTTCACGCTGATTCCAAAACTGCATTCAGATTTTTTCTAGCACGTACAGTTTTCAAGATGAAGGCATATATAACTACACAGATTAACCATTTTAAATAGGCAAAATACTAATATTTCAACATTGATTGTGTTTATTTTATTGTGTTTTTTAGTTTATTCATCTTTTTATTCAATTATCTTAATTATACATCTTATGTATTTCAGGTGTGAGCTTTTACTCTAGCAGCATTGTGATTCAGGCAACAACGCCGTGCTTTGTGTGTCAAAGATCAGTCCAGTCCAAGAACTTGTTGTGTCAAGTGGTGTACATTTTTTTGAATTTATAGTTTGCTCAGGTCAGTCAACATGCCTCGACAATGTAAGAATGACCCCGACAAGTTCTGTTTCATATGCGGCCAGTTGACAACTAAAAACAGCGACGAAGTATTACAACCGACATTAAGAAAATATACAAGCTATACTTTGGTTGCCATCTAGGTGACCAAGATAAACCATGGGCGCCACATCAAATCTGTTCTGGCTGTTCAAATGGATTACGTGATTGGCTTAACAAAAAGAAAGCTTCAATGCCATTTGCCATACCCATGATATGGAGGGAGCCGAGAGATCATCATGAAGACTGTATTTTTGTAATGTGAACTTAATGGGGTTTCTGCCAAGAACAAACACCGAGATTGTATATCCAAACTTGGATTCAGCACGTAGACCAGTAAAACATGATGAAACATTGCCCATTCCAATTCCCCCAAGTGATGGCTAGATTCTATCATAGATGACATGGAAAGTGATGAAGGTGGCAACTGGCGTTTCCGGACCATCTACAGAACCAGAGTACACTTTTGAAGGTAGAATTTGAGCCTAAAGGTTAACCCAAGGACAGTTGAATGATCTTGTTAGAGACTTATCGCTGTCTAAAGAGAAATCAGAGCTTCTCGCTCAAGACTAAAGGAGAACAATGTTCGTATTAGTTACTACCGAAAGCGGAATTTGATGAACAGCATTCTTTTCAGTAGACGGTCCTCTCTGTTTATTGCCATGACATCAATGGACTATTTACAGCCATATCTCAGACGTTAATGTGGCTCTGAGTGGCACCTCTTTATTGATTCGTCGCAGAGAAGCCTGAAAGCAGTTCTTTTGCATAATGGTAATATAATGACCATCCATCCCATTGCCCATTCCATCCATCTAAAAAAGAGACATATGACAAATGGATATACTACTTAAGGCAATCAATATGACAGTCATCAATGGAATGTTTGTGGAGATCTAAAAGTTATAGGAATGCTTATGGGTATGCAGTCAAGATTCACAAAATTTTGTTGTTTCCTTTGCCTGTGGACAGTCACGCTACTATAGAACATTACCCAAAAGTGACTGGCCACTTAGGTATACATATGTCCCAGGGATAAGCAATGTCCAGTCTGTCCCTTTAGTGGATCCCCAAAAGATCTATCTGCCACCTCTTCACATTAAACTTGGTTTAATGAAGAATTTTCTTAAAGCAATGGGTAAAGTCAATTCTGAAGGGTTCCAATACTTTCAAGGAAATTTCCGAGGTTACTGCAGCAAAAATTGAAGGAAGGATTTTTGGTTGGGCCACAAATAAGGGAGTTTTGAATGACACTGAATTTGAAAAGTCCTAAGTCCGCTGGAATTGAAAGCATGGCTGGCGTTCAAATGGATATGTGAAAACTTTCTTGAAGCACAAGTCACCTGCGTATTAAGGATGGAGTCAAGAACCTCCTGATGCCTTCAAAGAAATGGAGTGTCGAATGTCGTTAAAA